>PVJH01021941.1:0-37682 GCA_004026705.1 Nesogale talazaci | reverse complement strand
TACAACTTTGATTGTAGCTCCTGCTACTATAAACTAAGGTAGGTCTTGTGCTTCAATTTGACTCCAGGTAGGCCACCTCGCAATGCATGCCTCAGCAAACTAACAAAATATAGCCTTTTCCCATAACCTCTGAAGATAAAATATTGAACGACAAATCTGTGCTTAGTGGGCTCATAACAGCAAACTCAGACCTGGCTGATGTTATGGCCCTTTGCACCTTTTCCCTACACCCTAAATAATCATTTGCACACCTATTCTTTGTGGGTTTATTTCTTCACCAAGAAGACAATTCCTTAGGAGGAAAGCACACCTCTTCATGGGTCACTATCGGTTTTTCACCTATGGAGACACTCTGTGACTTAAGGCTAGTTATTAGTCTAGCCTTAGGCTATAAGTCTAGAAGCAGTAATAGGTCATGAGGATTGTTTCTTAGAATGCTTAGTGATCTCTTGTACGCCAGCTGCCTTGGATAATGCTGTAGACAGCCCTAGGGCCTTAGGTGTAATTCATATGAAAGGCTACATTCCTTGATCTTCAGCAGTGAGTGCTTCGATTATCTATTCTTTTAGGAAGCAAGATTATGCTACCTGCACATTGCAGTTTATTAATGTTTCTTCATAATCCTGATGTCAGATTCATCTACATAGAGCCCAACTTTTTCAATTATTTGCTCAGCATAGAGCCTGAATGAATGTGCTGAAAAAATATAATACAGACACATGTCTTACCTGATTTAAAACCCTGTAGCCTCCATTGTACTGCTCAAGTGACTGTGTTTTGACCCATATATAGGTTCTGATTGAACACAATTAAATATTTAGAAATTCCCATTATTTGCAATATTATCATTAATGTTGGCATAGTCATGTTTAATATCTATATTAATCACCTAGAAATGGGAGTGAGCAATGTTAATGAGATTTCCAGATGATGTTAAATTAAAAGTGCTATTAGCATGCATAATAACTGGATAGTTAAAAGATTTTAAGAAGGAGATTTTACTTAGAAAAAAATAAAGCAAATGTGATCAGTATAAATAAAGTAAAAAATAATAATTCATTGAATGGAAAATCAAAGCATAGCTAATGGGCAGAAAAAATGGAAATCCATTTACTGTATATATCTTTTGTAATAATGTAAGAATTAAAACTATTACCCAAAGCCCATCAATAGGTGAGGTGACATCCTTTTGCACAGGGGTTACAAGGAGGAGATGAGCCAGTTAAGATATAGGGTAGGAGCTATGAAATATGCAACCTTCCTCTAGTTCTCATGCTGCCTCCCACCCACTATTATGACCCCAATTCTATCACATAAATCCAGCTAGACCAGGAGATGTACAGTGAAGTTGGAAACATGGGAAATTCAGGATAGATGATCCATCAAGACTAGTAATAGGAGTGGTAATACCAGGAGGGTGGAGGGATGGAGGAACAGAAAGGGAGAACCAACTTCAGGGATCTACACGTAGCCTCCTTTCTGGGACACGGAAAACAGGGAAGCGAGTGTTGGGACACATTGTACAGTGTACAGGATGAAAAGATTTGTAAATTACTAAGGATTCAAGGGGAAGGGGGGGAGGAAGGGTAATAATGGGAGCTGATAATGGGGACCTGGAGGGAGGGAGAATGTTTTGAGAGTGATGATGGCAATGGGTGTGTAAAAGTGGCCTGCATACAACTGATGTTGTAAGGGATTGCGATGGGAGTTGTATGGGCCACCAATAAAATGATTCATTAAAAAAAGCGGGGGGAGGGGGAAGGGGAGTTGTTTTGTTTTTTTTTTAAAGAGGAGCTTGTACCAAGGGCTCAAGTGGAAAATGTTTGGAAATGTATGTGGCAACATGTGGATAAATGTGCTTGATACAAATGATGTACTGAATGTTGTAGTAACTGTAAGAGCCCCCAATAAAATTATTTAAAAAAACTATTAAAGTAATTGAGTACCAGATATGCCAAATTTTTACTTTACATTGAGAGGAATACACCATTTTTCTTTTTAATGCTAAGACCCATATTTGAAAATGAAAAACAATTTTGTGTGTGTTATTGCACTCAGGTGTAGAAAAGTAGAATTACATGTTATCTGAGATAAGTGGGATACTAAATATGATGTAGGAGTTAGCCTGTTCAACTTCTATGAAAAGATTAAAATCATTAAACTTGCAGTTTATAGACCCAAAAAAGTATTCAAAGGGGACAGAATGTAGTAACAATTTTCACTGCTCTATTCATTTAAACTTCAGGCTTTCCTTTGAATGATCCAAGTTTAAAATTCACTGGTAAATGTCATTAAAACTGCAAAAATAATTACTCTGATTGAGTGGAATATTTGTCATTTCATCAAGTTATAAAATTTATTGTTATATCTTCATTTCATATATTTCACGAGCCACATGGGACAAAGAAGAGGATGGGATTTGAGTCCAGTAAATTGACAACATAAAAATGAGACCTCGGGAGGAATTGAGGTACTTGCTGATGAAAATTAAAAATTGCAGCCTTCATGAAGAATTACAAATCAATGTCAAGAAGACCAAAATGTCAAATGGAACATGATAAGTCATGATAAATGGAAAAAAAGACTGACATAGACAACGATTTTGTCTTACTGAAATCCACAATCAATGCTCATGGAAACAACACTTCAAGAGAGCAACAGATGGGTTGCATTAGGTAAATCTCCTTCAAAAGAATTCTTTAGAGTATTGAAGAGCAGAGGTATGATTTTGGAGGACCAGAGTGCACCTGATCCAAGCCAGTGTATTTTTCACTTCTTTATATGCAGGTTAAAATTGGACATTGAATAGAAGACCAAGGAGGAATTTGTTCATTTGATTTGTGATGCTTGCCCACAAATATTGAAAGTACCGTTGACTGCTAAAAGGACAAACCAATCTGTCTTGGAAGAAGTATGGCCAGTGTGCCCCTTAGAGGCAAGGCTTTCAAGGTTTCATTTCATCAGCAAAGACAAGTCCCCGGAGAAGGACCTCATACTCAGTAAAGTAGAAGGGCAGTAAAAGAGAAGAAGGCCCTCAGAGCCATGGATTGACACCATGTCAACACCAAGGTGCTCAAGCCCAGGAACTATTGTAAAGAAGGCAGAGAACTGGGCACTGTTTTCCTCAATGTGCATAGAGTGGTTATAGGTAAGAACCACCTGATAAGTCTATAATACCTAACAACAACAATAAAATTGAAATAGCTACTGAATAATAAAATAAATGTCCAACAGCTAACCTAGCTTCAAATGGAGTGTTTCAAAGTTTCAATGAACTCAAAGGAAGCATAGAAGAAAGGCTTTATTTGAACAATCAGTTAGTGGAAACCCTGTGAAAGACAGTTTAACTCTGATACACAAGAAGTGACCTAAAACAAGAAGCTATACTATGGCAACTGTTTAGCCATTTTGATTGCATGACCTGAGCATTGACAGTGAATGGAATGTTCCTCACAGGTTCTTCGACTTGGTTATTGAGTCATTGCATTAGATGGTTCCTCCTCAGACTAAGCCCAAAGACAACAGCATTGTGCTTAATACCAGTGGGTTTTGACTAATACCAATACTATTTACAGGAAGAACAAAACAATTCTTTTGAAGTCCTCACAAGTGTCCCTCTTTTGAGTTGATGTTGTGCTAATACATCTCATTGATGGTCTTCTACCTTTTCACTGACAGTTTACCAAGCATGAGTGTACCAAGACTACCCTTCTTGATGAAGTTCTAAGGGTATAAGATCTTCCTTCTAGGTTATATTTAAATTGTACTTCTACCCAGACAGATTCATTCTTCTCTGATAGTTTGTGGTTTAGATCAGTATTTGCCAACAGCATAATTCACATGCATCCTTTATTCCTCAATTTTCCTTGTTCCTTGTCTAGCTTACACACACACGTGAAGGGATTGAGAATACCATGGTCTGTGGCAGTGTACGCCAGTCATCAAAGTGACATACTTGCTTTCTAACACTTCAAATATCTCTTTTGCAGCAGATTTTCTCAATCCAATTTGTTGTTTGATTTCTTAACTACAACTTTCATGGGCATTCATTTTAGATCAAAGTTAAATGGAAACCTTGACAATTTCAATCTTTTACCCATCAATCAAAAGGTTGTTTACTGGTCCATTTCTGAATGTTTTTATTTTCTTGATGTTGACCTGCAATCCATACTGAAGGCTATACACCTTGATCTTTATACATAAATATTTCACATCTACTTTACTTTCAGCAAGCAAGGTATATCATGTCTATAGCTAAGGTTGTCAATGAGTCTTTGTCCTATTTGTTAAACATCTTGGGTTATTTTCTCAGAAAGCAAATTGAATAAGTATAGTGAAAGGATATAACCTCAATGCATACCTTTCTGGATTTTAAACCATGCAATAGCCTCCTGTTGCAATCAAATGTTTGTCTCTATATACACTCTATATAAGCATAAGTTTTTAGAATTATTTCCCATTCTTTGCAGTGTTGTCCATAATTTATTATCATCCAAACAGTCAAATGGAGTTAGCATCTTTCTGGTATTCTGTGTTTCCAGTCACTTAAGTCACTTAAGTCTAACATCAGCAACTATATCCCTCATTTCTATACTTTCTTTTGAAAGAGCCTTGAACTCCCATTAACTCTCAGTCAAAATACTGCTACAACTCTTCTTAAAATTATTTCATCAAATTTATAATTTTAGCCACATATATTTATAATAATAGCAAATAAAACATTTCCTACAATCTGTTGGGTCGCCTTTCTTTGGAATAAGCACAAATATGGATCTCTCAATTTACCTGGTATCTGCTTTCTAAATAGGTAAAGAGAAATTAGTTACTCCTGCATTTCATTGAGAACGTTGCTGAAATATCTAGATTCTTGTTTTATCTCAGTGTTTTCAGTGCAATTGGAACATCTTCCTCCAATATAATTTGTTGTTAATCATATGCTGTCTCATGAAATATTTAAATTTAGAACTGCAATCTATATGTATTGTTTTCTTTAGGGGTAGCCCTAGTTTTATCATTCATAGGATCCTTCAGTGCCATGACTTGAAGCTTGACTTTTACTTTGGATTATCCAGCTTGAGAAATGCCAAACATGTTCGTTATTTCTTTTCTTTTTTTTTTTTTTAGGCATCACTGCCCTGGTGGTGGGAGGAGGCCCAGCCTTTGCTCCTGGGAGCCGGAATCGAACCTCCATCCCAGTGGGCCGCAGTCCCGCGCACAACCACTACGGCACCGGGGCTCAGCCCTCGTTATTTCTTGTGTTTTATACTTCCAGGTCTTTGTACAATTTATCATAATGACATCTTTGTCTTCCTGAGTCAGTTTTTAGCATTTTTTCCAGCTCTTTTGGTTTATAACTTCTTTCAATTATTTTAGCAATTCTTGATTCTACAGGCAGTTCAGAGTCTTTTCTTGTATATATGAGTATCTATTTTCCCCCAAAGTTTTATTGGCATATAGTTTGCATATCATGAGATTCAATAGTTCAGTTACATCAAGAAGAATTGTATAATTATCACTACAATCAGTTTTAGAATATTTTCTTCATCCGTTTCCTCATCATTTTTAGCTTGCCAATCCCCACCCCCCCAAACTCCACTGTCACAACCCAAGAAGTCATTAATCTAGTTACTATAGGTTTACCCACTCTAATTTCCATATACAGAAACACACACACATATAAAAGAATATATACTCTTTCCTGTGGCTTGTTTCCTTGTTTGAGATGAACACTTATGTCACCAAAGAACCCATAGGATTCTTTAGTTTGGTTTTACTTTTGTTCATTTTGTAGTGATGCCTAGATCTGATGAGTAAGGAAGCTGATGGGTTTTTTAAGGCTGGATAGCTGCATTTCTTCTATACTAATAAATATTTAGCAGGGAGTTTTTAAAAATTTAAAAACAATTCTAAAGGATCCACATGACTTGTCTGCCAGCTTTTCATACTTCAGTGGTCTCTATCTCGCTCTGATTCTGGAAGCTATGTCACCAGAATTTTAAATATCAGTGAGATCATCCAAGTTGAACACATTGCAGATGAACTTCTAGATTGAGGACAACTATAAAGAATAACGCAAATGGCGATTATACACATGGACTTCCACCGATGGAATACACAGTAAATAAATTGCCTACATTTGTGGGAAGAGACATTAGATAAACTCACTATGAACTGCTAAAACCAATTAGGAGCTGACTGTGGAATACATATGTAACCCCAGGTTGAAAGTGAAGAAAATTAAAACAAGCTCACAAAAGCCAAACTATGACTTTAAATATACATATCCTAACACAATCTCAAGAACAGATTTGACACATTAAAGAACAATGAAAGAATATCTGATGACCTGTGAGATGACATCATAAGCATCATACCTGAAGGAAGCAAAATGTCATTAAAAAGACGAGAAAAAACAAGAGAAACCTATGTCAGAAGAGACCCTGAAACTTGCTCTGGATCACCGAGTAGCTAAGACAAATGTAAGAAATGATGAAATCAAAGAGTTGAAGAGAAATTTCAGCTTGAAAAGAGAAAGTGCAGCTTGAAAAGACAAAGTAAAATATTATAATGAGATGTGCAAACACCTAAAGTTGCAACCCAAAGAGATGAATACAGTAAGCATATTTTAATTTGAGAAAATTAAAGAACAAATACTATCCTCAAGTTGCAATACTGAAATATTCTATGGGAAAATATTGAATGATGCAGGATTTTCTAGAGATGAAGGAAAGAGTACACAGTGTCATTGTACCAAAAAGAATGTGTTGACATTCAACCATTTCAAGCGGTAGCATATCTACAAAAGGCAATATAGCTGAATGAAAAATTCAAGGTGCCCAGAAGTATTAATAGAGCAAAAGATTCCAGAAAATGGTGAAATAGCAACTGAAACATTTCAAGAAGCTGAGGAAACATTTGCTTGTCTACCTCAGGAAATTTGAAAAAAAACTACTTGGTCAACTGCGTAGAGGAGATCCATATTTTCCCATTCCAAATAAAGGTGACCCAACAGATTTCACCAGTTATAGAGTGATCTCACATGAAGACATTTTGATAAAGATTATTAAAAAAATGCTTGTAGTAGTACATTAACAGCATGTTGCCAGAAATTCAGACCAGATTCAGAAGAGGAGCACTGATGTCAGGTGGATCTTGACTCAACGCAGAGAATACCAGAATGGCGTTTAGTTGTGTTTAAAAGACTATGCAAAGGTATTCAATAATACAGGTCATAATAAACTATAGAAAGTTTGAAAACATTGAGAACTTCCTATGTGGTCACGGGGAAGGGAATACTGCTTTGCTAAAATTAGACAAGGTGTGTGTCCAAACGATATCTGCTAATGACACTTACACAATATGCATGTTGAACAAACCATCAGAGAAGCCGGATTATATGAAGAAAAGTGTAGCATCAGATTTGGAGGAAGGCTTATTGACCATCCAAAATGTGCAGGTATCACAACCTCACTTATTGAAAGTGAGGAGCACTTCAAACTCCAGCAGGTAAAGATCAAGGATCACTGATCTTCAATATGGATTGCAACTCAATATCTATAAAAAAATGTCCTCAAAACTCAACCAATACATGACATGATGGCAAATGGAGAAAGTTTTGACATAGTCAAAGATCTCATTTTTCCTGGATCTGCAATCAATGCCATGGAAGCCACAGTCAAGAAATTAATTGACGCATTGCCGCGTATAAATCTGTTGCTGCACAAGACCTCTGTAAAGTGTAGAAATGCAAGGATGTTACTTTGAGGACTAAGCTTTACTTCACCCAATCCATGTATGTTCAATCACCTATATGCATATGAAAACTGGATATTGCCTAGAGAAGACTTACAAAGTATCAATGTATTTGATATGTGGTGCTGGAGAAGAATGTTGAAAGTGCTATGGACTGCTGAAAGGACAAACTAATCTGTCTTGGAAGAAATGCAGTTAAAGTACTCCTTAGAGGCAAAGAGGGCAGGACTTTGTCTCCTGTACTTTGGACATGTAATCAAGTGAGATAGTTACATAATTTCATGTCAACTGAAGTGGAGAGGTGGAGACTAGCCTGCTAACCAGGTTAAAGCCTGATGGTGCCTCCATGTGGGTGTGGCCTCCTTATAAGTAGGGTCCTGGGAACCTACCTCCCTCTCTCTCTCTCTGCTTCACCAATCGGCTGAGCCCTGCCTGGGCCCTGGAGATGCCTTCAGGACCATTGGATCCACAGACATCATACCCACTGGCCATGATCTCCCTGCATCGCTGCATGTGGCTTCTTGAGACTGAAAAGGGATCTGTAGACTGGAATTGACATATGGACTAGTATTGGACTTATGAACTTGAGTTGGTCTGGGCCAAGATGCTTTCCTTAAAACAAGTACTTTTTGATATAATGTCCTTTTTTTATTCCTAGATGAGTGTTTGTTTTGCTTCTCTAGCCAACCGAGCTTCACACATCAAAAGGGACTAGTCTCTGGAGAAGGACATAGTACTAACTAGAGGAGAGTGAGAACAGAAAAGAGGAAGGTCCTCAGTAAGATGGACTGGCACAGTGGCTGCAAAAATGGGCACAAATATAAGAGCAATTAAAATATGCATAAGAACAATCGTGAGTATAGCACAGGGCAGGGCAGTGTTCCCTTCTTTGTACTCAGAGTGACTACCCATCCAAATTAATTCAGAAGCACCTAACAATCCAGAAAGACTAGCTGATTACTTGTAAGGGATTAACCACAAAAACTTCAGGAATTATAGCTTAAACTATGTTGTTGGCAAAATATTATAGAAAGTATGGAATGCCAGAAGAATAAACCTGTCTTAGAAGAAGTACAGTCACAAATGCTCCTGAGAAACGTGGACTGTGAGAGTTCATGTCACGAACTTTTCACAACTTACCAAGAAAGACTAGTCCCTGGAATAGGTCATCTTACTTGGTAAAGTATAGATCACCAAAAAGTGGCAGTCCACCAGGGAGACGGATTGACACAATGGCTCTGGCACTGAGCTCAAAAGGAATTAGTTGAAGATGTCCCAGGACAAGTTAGAACCATTTGAATGGTATGTTGCAGAAACAATAATAGCAAAAAGCTCCAGAAAATTGTTCAGTTACTTGCTCTACAGCATTCAGCTTTGCTTTCGTGTGTAAATTATGAAATAACTTAGAAAGTCTTTTATACTTTGTCTCTCATTAATCTTTGCAGTACATCTCTTGCCACTCTCTCATAACACATACACTCAGAAAGAGACACTATGAGTTATAGTTTAAAAAAACAAAATATGATGCTTTAAACATGTTATGTACTTGGTTTTCTCTATTTTTTTCACCTAGAGAGTTTCTGATTATTAAAGATGCGTTTCAAATGCCAACTGACTTCATCAAGCTTCACAGTACCGCCATCTAAACCACACTCTTTCCTTCCTTGAATAGAATAAATCACTCTTTCCTTTGTGTCCTCATAGTCCTTACTACATTACCTCACTGATAACTATGACAGCAACAACTCCAATGACAATCACAGCCATTGAAGCTATTATATATGTGGGACAAAATGTGCCAGACACCATGCTTTGGATTTTCAGTACATTGAAAATGTGTTTATGCTAATATTGGAAAATGGTTATTATTCTCCCCATAACTTGAGATAATAATGTGGGATACACAGAAATTGAGAAATATGCCCCAAACCCCACTATAGTTGGAAGACTCCGCCACATCTTTTTTTAAACCAATTTTATCTTATACCTGTCTTGGCCCTCGAGCTTTTAATTAGGTTCAGTAATTTTTCACATATTATTGTGAGATGGCAATATGCCAGCACATTTATGAATAAGACTCTGGAGTTAGTTTTGATTCTTTGTTCTGAGCATTGCTTATTGATTGAATTGAAGTGATTTGCTTAGCTTCTCTGTGTATCAGATTTTCTCAACATGAGGATAATAGAATTCCTACCTACAGAATGGTTCTAAAGAGTAATGTATTCATTCATATGATACATACAATATGTATAATGGCAACCATCTTGTTATAAAAAATCCATATCTCTTAGCTATCACTATTGGTTTATGTATCTCTGTCATCGAGAATGTAAAATTCTCCAAGGTAAGAATCACATCTCATTTATATTTGCATCTCTTCATATAGCACTGTGCCTTGCAAATAGGAGCTATTGGCAGTGTGAGAATACAAAAATAGATTTACACCAATGGTGAGTAAGTGTCTGGGAAGATAGGCAGAGAGACACAGAGGAGATAAGCACACATGTGATGGCAATACATGGTTGAAATGAGTCTCTTTTTCTGGTGGGGGAGAAGGGAAGAAGCTCTCAGTCGTAGTGGACTCCAGCATACCAATTGCACTCTTCCATCTGAAAAACAATGACAGACACTGTAGAACCAATTTCCATTTGCTACAGGGATTGAACAGATAGTGAAATATGTCAAGAGCTAAGGCTGTATGCTAAGGTGTCAGGAGCTTCTCACCAGCTGGGACTACCAATGCCTGTCTCCTTAATTTAGAAATGCCAATTCTTGTGTGCACTTTGCTGAGCCTGGACTAGAAATCATAAATTGATTCTACTACATGCGAAGGACCCCTCGTGGCCTAATGAGCTTAATCATTACACTATCAAACACAAGGTTCCTGGTTGGAAACAACCGACTGCTTGGTGGGAGAAAATGAGGCTGACTGTTCAGAAACTTAAGGGATAATTCTACACTGTCCAAAGGTTCACTTTGAGTCACAATGCATTTGACTGAGATAATACAGTAGCAAAAAATCCCCACAAGAGGGATCTGTTTCAGTGACTGAGGTTCCCTTGAGCCTTTAATGTGCTGTTTCCTGGTTTGTTTCTTTATTTTCTCTTACTCAGTCTTTTGCAGTCTTTATTTATTCCTTTATTATTGGTCACCAGTCTAGAATTTCAATTTATCCTCCTCCTCAATCCTTTCAAATTGCCCTGTCTTTTTAGGTTCTTGGGCCCTCTTGCATGCCTCCTGTCCTTGTACTTGGCTCCTGAACACAATGACATAGCATATATACCTGTCTTGTTTCATGCCTGATGGGTTCTAGCCCCCTGTCTAGCACAGCAACACAGGTCATCGGCATGGCTTCAGAGAACAAGCAAGCTTTCTCTTCTCAAATTATAGACCTTTGACACAAAAATTGTGTTTAGATGAAAAAGCATGCCATATTAAATAATAGATAAGCCCAAACCAAACACAATGCCATTGAGTCCATGGCAACTTGGAGTGACCCTAAGAGATAGGATAGGTCTGTTCCTTGTGAGTTTCGAAGGCTGTAATTCTCTATGGGAGCACAAAATCCCGTCTTTCTCCCACACAGCAGCTGGTGGTTTTGAATTGCTGGCCTTGTTGATTGCAGCCCAACACAAAACCATTATGCCACCAGTGCTAAGGAATGGAAGTTATAGTTAGACCATTCTGATATAGATTACCAATACTATTATGACCGAATCTATAGCTATAGGCAAGTTACTTATTCTTTGTAAGCCTTAATGTTCTCCTCTATTTCGTCAGGCAAACAGTAGATCTTGCCTTGTACACATGTACTTGTAAATATTTGGTTAATTAACATATATAGAAAATTAGTAATAAAATGTACTAATATCAAATAAATTTCCTGATTAGAGATATTGGAGGGTTGATATCAAGTGTCAAAAAATTAAGTATAGCCATTATTATTGTGACGGTTATATTTTATGTTGTTACTACATCTATATGAAGGTAAGGATGGAGTCCTACCTGCTGATACTTCCTTTGAGGTGTGGCCTATTTCTAACAGATGCTTTAGGAAAATTTTCTTTCTCTTGCCTCTTGTTTCTTTCCTACTTGCCTGGATTCTTTGTCTAGCTATGAGGCTTATGGTCCATGTGGAACCCTAGGAACTGCTAGTCTCCTGCCCCCTTCTTGTAGATTCTGAATCTATGCAATTCTACACCAAGTTGCCTGTGATCTCCCAGCTTCCCACTTCATCTTCCTGATTTGTCCACCAACAGCCCTTTAAAAACATTTATTCTATAGCCCCAAATCTATTATAGAGTGTAGGATATGCTTCCGCAACCCCCTAGGTTGTTCCAGAAGCTCTCCACCTCCACCAACTTCCCAGGGCATGATAGCACCCACTTTTTGAGAAACACTGTAATTACTCAATCATTCTCAAAGAGTCAATTCTGACTCATAGCTGGACTTGTAAAATACAGCAGAATTTCCCCCTGTGGGCTTCAGAGTCCTCAAGTATTCTTTACCATAGCAGACACAGCCATCTTTCCCCTGAGAAGTGGCTGATCGTTTCAAGCCACACCCTTGGGGTTGGCGTCCTAATGCATAACCACTATGCCATCAAGACTCCTTAATACAGACATAGATAGAACCTTCGAATCACTCAGATGTCATTTCTGTAAACATATCTTATATAGTAGCATCAGGACATTTTTCGTGTCCTAGTTTATTCTTTCTTGGTTTTGCAGATACGATCTCCCCTTCCTACAATTTGTTGCACACTAACACCTGGTGCACGTGGAACAACCTGAAAATGCAAGGCATCATGCAAAAGCAGTGGCTGCATTTTGCACTTTTTGGTAGCCATAGTGCTTGGTAGATGCTCACTAAGTATATTCATTAGAGCTATTCAAGTCAATGACTAGTTAGGAGTTTTTCAGGGAAACGATTAATTAATGACTATTGTTAACAGCTGGAATTGTCAGCCTGTTTAGGGTCACGTTTGCACTGGTCTTGGACCGTGCTCAGAAAACGGTGGCTTGTGAGCCGTATGCGGCTCTTTCCGTGTGAACATGCAGCTCTGAAGTAACATTGAAGACATTTGAAGGTGATTATTTCTGATCACGGTGATTTCATTTGTTTGGAAAAACATATTTAAGGCTCTTGGGTGATTTTAAAGTTGTTAGGAGGGATGGGATTGGCTCTTCAGTCTCTAGAGTTTGCCGACCCGTGTTCTAGGTTGAGTGGGCTTCATGATTAGTTAACAAGTGGGCTAAGTGCTGCCTGACTGGCAGCTGGTAGTAATCAATGTAATTAAAGAGAAGTCCCCTTTAAAAATTACAACGTGAAAGGAGCCCATTTTGACAATATTATGCTCACCAAAAAAGCTTTTTGACATCTTAAGAACCATAGTTTTTTGGAAGCTAAAGTAGTTAAACTTAAAAAATAAAGGATGAGAATCTTGCTGAAATGTTTAGCTACATGGAAGATCTGCACATGGGTACAATTGAAGAGCTGTAAAGAGGCAAGTACTGAATCCTTACAGAGCAGTGTTTTTAATGAAATGCTGGGTGAAAACTACCACCCCAAATAGGGTACAAGGATTCACCATATGAGTCCAACCATGTATCCAGTATAGACAAAGTATGTGGTTTAATACTAACCACAATGTGTAATGTAATAATGCATTGCATCAGGTAAATCTGTTGAAAAAGTCGAATTTAAAGAGTTGAAAAGCAAGAATGTTACTTTGAGAACAAAGGTGTGCATGTGAAAGCTGGACATTAACTAAGCCAATATACAGGCCAAGTTCACGTGTAAGCTCTTCACTCAGCAGTTTTAACCTTTGATGACCTCAGTCAGGTCCCTATGTGTGAATGACAGGTTTTGATTATTCTTGTCCTCAGTTTCTGTGTTATATCCAGACTCTAAGTCTTCTTAGAGTTGGAGAAAAGTCATGATGTCCTATTTAATTCCTGAGCTACAGAATCTGGGATTCAGAAATGATTAGATTAACCAGCTATGTTTGGGAATACTTTGTCACAATAGTAACTGGAACACATTTCTTAGCAATATGGCTTTGAAACCCCTCCTATCAATAATTTGAATCCATTTCTTCCCATCTGTTTACTCTCAAGAAAGCATGAGACTAAAGTGAAACCATTCCTGTTCTGAGACTAAACCCCAAAAGGGCTTGTATATCTCTGCTATTGAAAACCGTCCTTCCCTTAAGTTTGATCTCTTTTGATGAAGGATTAGTGACCTAATCCAATTTAAATCCAGCTGACTTCCAAATGCAGGGGAGAAGCCAGCTCTGATATAAAAGCTATCTATTTGAGGTGGAATTTTTCACAGTCATATATGGGAACCCAGCTAATACCAGAAAAACCATGTGTGATATGGTTAGAGTCTCGTATGTCAACTAGACACTCCTTGATAAAACTAGAGGTAGGACCCGATGACACCTCTTTAGGGGTGGGGGCCTTTTGTATAAGAGAAAGGTTGAAAAAAAGTCCGTTCCCTTTGACCCATTTCCTTCTGGAGCTGAATCTTGTATGTGGTTCCCTGAACTATTGCTTTGCCCGTCAATCCCAGGAGGGAGATACCAGTCAGTGAACAACCAACAATGGATTATTTTGGCCAACCTCATTTATCTCTGCTTCCACCAGCCTGTGTCCCCACCATCCCCACCTCCAGCTTCATCATCCTGATTCCTGTTCATCACTTTCCACAGCTTCATGAGTCAGAATCTTAACTGGAACCTGACTGGTTATTTCTACAACTGTGTAAGTCACCTCTCCATATAAATCTCTACCCACAAATATCACTGGTTTTTCTTTTCTAGAGAACCCCGCCTAACATATCATGCAATTGGTTTGTAGACAAATGAAAAGATAGCAAAGGAATATTTTTTAAAAAATTCAGTGAGTTGTGTTATTGTTTGTTTTTTGTTGAGCAATGGGTAAGGGGTGGAGAGAAGCTTGCTATGCAGCAATAGGAAAATGAAACAAGAGACAAAATCATCCAAGTAAGTGACTTTATGCATATGGTTTAGTGGGAAGAATTAAGATTCAATGTTAGAAATACGGGTGTATTATTTGTGGTCAATAAAGTATTCTCAGTTTCTTCAGACTTATGGTACCAAACTAAAAAAATAGACCAACAATACACACTGGAAGAACTATTTCCTTTGTGTCACTCATGAATTGGTAAGATAATGATTTTCTCTCTCACTTGCCCATGCTACTTCCTGTATCAAATCCAATGAATATACCTTGGCTAACATTATATCAGCCCATTTCCTCTGTAGACTCAGACTTAACACATATAATGACATAAAGTGCTATATAAACAAAGTGTTATCATCTCCTTCAGACTAGATAGGGAAGAAAAACTACTTTTAAAGTGCAGCTCATAATTCAAATCTTATGAAAGCCAAGTTGGAAAAAAGGCTAAAAAGAGTTTTTAGAATTCTAAATTTAGGTAAAATGGTTTTCATGTATTTGGAATTTGGCAAAACTAGTTTCTTTTCTGCCCTACTTTAAGAAGATTTCATGTAAGAGAGGGGAAAGAAAGTTTTGTTTAGTTGTTAATAATCTCTTATGACACACCCAAATAATAATATATTTACATAATTCAAATGTTAAAAGAAAATTTAAAATGCATAATTTTAAAAACATCTACATATAAGTTAGGATATATTTTTGTTCCGCTGGTTTCTTTTTTTTCCTTTTTTTTTGTTCCTCTGATTTGAAACACAGAAGTAGTCACTTCCCAGTGGAAAAGGAGGTGTCCTTTCCAGAACCTAAACTTGTTGGAATCCTTGAAATGCAAAACTTTACAATAATAAAAGAGAAGTATGTGAATTTTTTGACATAATGAAAGCAAAAATAATATAATATAAGAGAAGTGATACAATAAAAAGGAAACTCTATTTAGGGGGGGCGGGGCTTCACTGCCATCTGGCAGGAGTGGAAGGCTCAGCCTTGCTCCTGGAGAGCAGCTGCTGGCTTTGGGCTGCCAAACCAGTGGGCCTCAGTCCCACACGCAACCACTGTGCCACCGGGGCTCAGCCAAGGGAACAGTCTTTTAATGAGCATTTCTTTGTTTCTCTGAAGTGATATTTTAATGATGACTTGACTTTAAAGTAGAAGTAGCCAGCAATAGCATTGGCTTTAATGTTGCTCCATGTATATTGTGAATAGCTAACCTTAGATATCTTGCTGGCACCGTGGGTTATGTACTGGGCTGCAAACCATTGCAGATCAGCAGTTCGAGACCACCAGCTACTCCAAGGGCAAAGAATGAGGCGCTCCACTCTCACACACAGTGATATTCTGGGACACCCTCAGGGCCAGAAGTAGTATGATCTAAAGGGTCACTGTGAGTCAGAACTGATTTGACGGCAGTGAGTGAGTGAAATTTATACTCAAGTAAATCGTAACACTCTCCTGGACAGAGACAATGAAGCTGGGAAATGTGTTGGGTGTTTCTCTTTGGTATTCATACTGCCATTATACATCAATACCTACCTAAAGGCATCTAATAACAACCAGTGGGTGATTATTGGTTGTTGTTGTTTTATTCATTTTTTTTGTGCTGGTGTCTTCCAGACACAGTGAAAAGAAATTACTAGTTTTGTCCAAGTTGAATCCCAGTTTCTTGTGCAAGATTGCCTATTGGAGATGTTTGTTTAAATCATGGAAGTGGGCGTCATTGCCCTGAGAAAAGGCAGTGAAAACAAGTGGAACCAGTAATATTTAAAAGTACCAGTGGAAAAGGACCCACAGAAGGTGACTGACAATAGGACAAGCAATACTTTTTCCACAGAGAAGAGAAGTTAGCAGGATGAGCTCTGGCTTTGACAGGTGGGCTATCACCACAGTGACATCAGCAAAGACAGTGCTGATGAGATAATGGGGGTGGTAGCCAATTTTCCATGAGCTGAGAGAACAGAGACATGGCTGTACAAAACTCTTTAAAAATACTTGTATGGGGAAGGAAAGAAATAATAAGTATGGGAAGATCAGGTGTAGGGAAGATCAAGATCACTGGTGAGAGACCACTTGATAGTCTGGAAAATTGATGAACAAATCATGAGAACTTTGGTCAACTTTATTCTCAGTGCAAGCATTTTAACCTGTCTTCTGAGGTCTCCTTCAGATCACTAGTAAATGTGTCCATCAAAACAGAGACAAGAAAAGAATTTCTGAAGCATGTAATATCGATCTTCTCTCTAGAGGATGCTCATCACTTATTAAAATATTTTTATAATATTTCTATATCTTGTTTTGAAACTCTTCCTTCCCTGTGAAAGTTCCTAAACCTCACTGGGTAGCCTATAGCATATGCACATGCAGATGGCTTCCAAAATTCACAGAAAGTTAGAATTTGAATATATGGAATTTCCCCACAAACTTTTTATTTTAAAAATGCTCACTCTCACTGATTAAATTTTGACTTCTAATGACCCTATTTGAGTTGTCCAAGACTGTAAATCCTTATGGACAGGAAGTGGCCAATGGGTTTGAACTACTCAATGTTGCCACTCGCTGTTCAACATTGACCTAGCAGCACTATGTCCCTTTCTTTTCCTTAAATTATTCTACCCCATCTCACATGAGAGAGTTTTTCTGCATACCACACTGCTTTGCACATTTTTTTTCAATTTTCCTATCTTTATCTTATAAACCAAGAATCATTCTACTTCCACCCTCCACATATGGCCTTGTCTGAAAAAAATTCAGGGCTGTTGGGAAGGCTCATTTACTTCCTTAGTTTAAAACCACAAGTTAACTAAGTTTATTATCTGCATCAGAGTTACAAAGATAAGACAGAAAGAATCGCTACAAAATGACAAACCTCTATTAAACACAAATATCAAAATGTGAAACTACTCCACAAATTCTCCATGTAGATTTAAACCTTTCTGAAAGCAGTGTTTTCATCGATCTAACCATTGCCCCAAAGAGATGTGCAAAACGGCAATTTGGACATCATTGAGTGGCTCAAATTGATGGCTTGTCTTTTACAATCAGAACAAAATTGAACAAAGGAACAGCATCCTGACAGCAGAGTAGATGGGGTATGGTTTCCCACCTCTCACAGGGCAGCTCTTGCAAGCCTCCAGGAATGAGTGGATGCATTGTCCTAACGGGGAAAACAAAACAAAACAAAAAGAACCATGACACAACCTTCCTGGTCTTTTTCACATCAAAGTAGTTTTCCATTTTCTTAAAACTTCCTCATAATAAATTATGCCAGTCATTTCAGAAAGTTTCGCAAGATTGCTGTTTAGAATCACACACAGAGAACAAATAGAAAAAAGCTATTGCCATAGACTTCAGAGCTGACCTTTCGACCTTGAATTTAACTTGTCCATCTAGTCCCCTGAGAGGATCTTGTTGTGATTGGATTTTTTTCTTGATGTTACCCTAACACAACTATCATATCAAGAAGCCAAACTCACTGATATTGAGTTGACGTTGACTCATAGGACAGGGTACAAGTTCTCCCTGTGAATTTATGAGATTATAACTCTGTTTTGTTTGTTTTTGTTTGGGGTTTTTTTCGCGGGGGGGGGGGGGGGGGGATGGTAATCACTGCCCTCCGGTGGGAGTCGGAGGCCCAGTCTTGTTCCTGGAGAGCTGCTGCTGGATTTGAACCACCTAGCCAGTGGGCCATAGTCCCGCACTCAACCACTATGCCACCGGGGCTCAGACCTGATTATAACTCTTTATTGGAGTAGAAAGCCTCTTCTTTCTCCCTTGGAGAGGCAGGTGGTTTTGAGCTGCTGACCTTGCAGTTAACAGCTCAATGCATAGCCAATGTATATAAATATATAAGTACATGTATGCACATATACAGGAGTATATGTATACATGTATATACTTGGGTACGCGTATGTCTACAATAAATATATATGTCTGTACACATACACAAATATACAAGTGTATATATACACGTATATACATAGATGTGTGTCTGTGTGTTTATCTATATATAAGAGAGTAAATAACAAAGCATTGTTCTAGGATTTTCCTGCAAGTGACTGCAGAGGAAACTTGTCTGCAGCCATCCAGTGATGGAAGGGATGTGTTGAAACGTCTTCTATTTGCATAAAAATTTGAATAGGTATGAAAGGAAACCATAGGAGAAAGACGTTTTTACTTAAATACTCATCTATATGTGAGTTCTGTTTCTCACACCATCTCCAGATATTTTCCCTGTCCATTATAAGTTACAATCACTACTAATCCTGGCCCCTTATTCTGTCTTGGCATAGATACAAAAATTTTATCTGGAATTTCCCTTTTCTCATCATTTCATCTTAGATAGAGTTCTCAGCCATTTTCTACAATCTCAAATTTCTTAATTACACTTAGATATGTTATTAATTGACTAATTGTGATTCTTTATTTAGGAAAACTGGCTTTATAACTGTCAGGCAATAGAACAACAAGTAACAAAACAGAAAAGATAGCAGTTGGGAACTTGGGAAGAGGTCTATAAAACTGGAGATGGTAAAACCCCAGCACTTTAAATGTCACCACAGTCAACTGACTGAGAAAATATTCTTCACATACTCTAGAAAAATTCTTCTGTAAGTTATTATTATTATTATAATCAACAATGAATTTTGTTATTAACTATATCTATAAAACACGGAGTCTTGCCTAGTCTGTTCTGAGGCCCTCTATCAGGCCTTCACGCCTATGATCCAGCAAAAAGGTACACTTAGCCCATTTTTCTCATTCCCAAGGCAAGGTTTTGCTCATCCTTTTCTACGGAAACATTCCAAGTTATCAAAGGGATTTTCAGAAGATTTGCAATATTTGTAATTATTGGTTTCTTTATTTTTTAAAAAAAAATCTGTAAAAGTCAGTGGTTTCTTTGTTGTCACTTTCAACTTTACTTTGTTCCCCTTAATAATGAAAATGGAATAGACTTTTCTTGATTTCCTTTAATAATTACTAAAGTGAGTGGTATCATTTTAGCAGATATGTAAGAGAAGTATGATTGTGTGTGGTAAGTGAAACTGGAACACTTGTCTGTATTGACTGAAAGAAGCAACTTGGAAAAGGCTAAAGTTTGGACAGACTTCTGAATAATCAAGAATAATGAAAGCTAAGCCAAGCACCATATTCTTAGTTGTGTAGTCTAAAGAAAGAGAATATAGGGAGCAGATGGAAGTTGAGGTGTAGACTCAATATCTCTGGGAATGTCAGATCAGAAATTATTTTGGGAAGTGCAAAAAGGAGCTTTGTGTGGGAAAAGCTCATGAGGTAGGGTACAAATCCTGGGTAATACCAGGAGGGAAATGCAAAACTAATCTTAGTGGTAAATAAGGCTTATCTTCTTTATATAGAGCTATTTGCTGTTTCTCTGAGTACTGGTTGCATTTTATTTTCATATATCTTGAATTTTAAAATTTAAATGCAAACCCAGATTGATAGCGATAGCAAGAGCAGGAAGTTATTATGTGCCTCCCCCCCCTCCCCACTGGTTCTGTTTTCCTCTGTTCCATGCTGGTGTTCCAGAAGCATAAGTTATGTCTCGATTCCTCGTGTGGATTTTTGGCTCCTAGAGATCCCAAAGCTGGAGTGGCTATACGGGTAAAGCCAAATATTAAGGACAAGTGGAAGAGCTTGAACATGAGAAATGCTGCTGTGTGTGTCTGCGTGACAGGGCTTGTCATGCTCATTCAATCCTGGGGAGAAACAAAGGGCTGGCAGGTGAAAGAGAGCAGCAGACAGTGTCAGGCCAGGTGTTCGGCATTAAAACTCAGCTCCACTATGGAATCCAGATGGCTTGAAAAAGAGGTGTGAGTAAAATGCACCAAAGAAGTCAGGAGAAGGGAGAGGACCATAATAAGACACATATAAGGTGTTTGTAATTAGAGAGATTTCATTTGGTTGGCAGTTATTTGAGCGATAATGAATGCACATATCATTCTTAAATAATGAATAGATCAATTTACGTATAAAGAAGAATTATGTCATCTCTTTGCTCTGTAGCTCTCTCCCAAACACATTTTATTATTTTCAATTTAAAGAAGCAGGAATATATTTAAGGACAATTCTAACCAGAAAGTAAAACAGGGATGCTTCATTCATGTGTGTTAAAATTTCTTGCCAGTTGCCACCAAGCAGATTCTGATTCATAGTGTCCCTAGAGAAGGTTATCAAGCTTGAATCTTTACAGGACTAGACAGCCTCATCTTTCTCCTGTGCCATGGCTGCTGGTTTTGAACCACTGGTTTTGTGGTTTTGTGGGTAGTATTCCAATGCCTAATTCACTGTACTACCAGAATTTCATTTTTTTAAATATATGGTAGCTATGTTATCTATCATGTGGTAGATAATCCTATGTATTATGAATACATGAAAATATATTAGGTTGGTAGGTGTTGTTGAGTCCATGATAACTCAAAGGATCTCTACCTATAACAGAAGAAAATGTTATCCATCCTTCATCATCCTTACAAAATGAGTGTTGCTGTGAGTGAATCCACTGCTGCCAATACTGTGTCAGTCAATCTTTTTGAAAGGTTTCCTCTTCTTTGCTGATTCTCTACTTTATCAAACATGAAGTCCTGGAAAAGTGGTCAAAATATGTAACACAACATCTAGCCATTCTTGACAAAATCTAGCTTCTGAGGAACATTCTGACTCCAGTTTCTCCAAGACAGATATGTTTGTTCTTCTGACAGTACTTTTGATATCCTCATCTCCTCCCTACCTCGATTGCATCACAGGTCGTCCTTGGTCATTGCCCAGCTTTCACATATTAGGCTGTTGAAAACTCTGGGGTGTGGGCCAAGGTCACCAAAATCCATAAAGTAAAATCTTTGTTTCTTCAAGACCTGAAAGTGGTCTTGTGCAACAGTTTGTCCAGTGAAATATACCTTTTCATTCTTTACAGCTGCTTCTGTGAGTGTTCATCATGGATCCAAATAAATTTAAATCTAGGACAATTCAATTATTTTTCCATTTATCATAGTGTTGTTTACTCATCCAATTGTGAAGATTTCATTTTCATTCCACTGAGTTGGAATCCATGCTGAAGGTGGTAGTCTTTGATCTTCATTAGGTAGAGCTTGGTGTCCCTTTCCTATTCATCAAGCTAAGTTTTATTATTTGCATATCACAGGCTGTTAATGATTCTTTTTCAACTCTGAAGCAGTGTTCCTCTGTATAGGCCAGTCTTATTGAATTATTTTCTCAGCAATCTGGAGTGTCTTGGGTATTGCTGTTATGCTGGAAATTTTGTGATCTGTATTTCAAATATCAGCAAATGAATGGGTTTCGGTAGGGCTTCCAGACTAACATACAAGGAAGAAGTAATAGACTGTCCATGTCTGAGGAGTTAACTATGAAAATCCTGATAAACCTTATAAAGAGCAGCAGTTTATTGAAAATACAGTTGCTCCCCAAAAAGAAAAGACAGTTGCCAATACTGAAATCATATTATGGAAATGTACATTAAGCCCTGGTGACATAGTGGAATATGGGTTGGACTGCTAATTGCAAGGCTGGCAGTTCAAAACAACTTGCTGCTTCAAAGGGAAACTTTGAAGCATCCTACTCCGTACAGACTTAGAGTCTCAGAAGTACACAGGGGCAGAGATACACTGTCCTACAGAACTGCTGTGAATCAAATGGACTCAATGGCATTGTGTGGTTTGCCTTTTTGAGTTTGTTCACATAAGTATCCTGAGTGAGGGTTACACTACTAAGCACAGGTTGATGGTTCAAACCCACTAACTACTCCTAGGAGACAGTAAGATTGTCTAATCATATAAATATTTACAAATCCTGCAAACTCTGTGTAGTGGTACTACGAGGAGGAATGAACTCGATGGCTGTGAGTTCAATTTTGGTTATGTGGTATACATAACCTATAAAATATAAAACTTGCTTAACTCAGAAACCTGCCAGAGAAGGAAATTCAAATATTTTTCTAATATAATGATAGAAATGTGTTGAAATTTTTATGTGTTATGGTGTTAAATTTAGGAAGCTTGGAAAAAAATCATAGTCCTGTCCATGGGAGATAAATTTCCACAGATATCTTGCATTCTGAATATCTTGTGAGAAAAACTCTATCTGTTCTCTAAACAAGACTATGTGTCAAGAATTTTCATATATCAAGCATGAGTATTGCCCATTATACAGAATTCCGTATCACTAAATCTATGCATTCTTCTGCAGTATACCCTACTGGGTGTAAATTGTGTAAGTGCATGTTAAGGAAGCAGCAAATTGAAGATGCTGATACTCCGGCTGCTGTTTTGTACATGAATAATAGTATTCATGTTACTAATGGCATTCAAGACAGTTCTTTGTCTGGTTAAGGAGTCTCCTTGTCTTCTGCCAGCATCCGTGAAATAATGTCAGACTTACTGGTTGCCTGGAAAACAAGATAGTATCTCAAATCATTTAAAGTTCTTGAGACTAGTCATTAGTCGGAAAAGGTACAGTGAGAGTTAAAAATTCCGACACTATATGATTAGTTAATTATAATGTGTCTTAAAGAATTCAAATACCAGGAATATAAGCTTCATTTGGTTTCAAATGTGTATACATGCTGTCGCAAACTACTTTATGCACAGTCACTGTTTTTTTCTTGTAAAAAATCCGTTTTATTGATATATAATTCACATACCATGTAATTTAAAGGTTGAAACTTCAAAAAGAGTTGTATAATCATCCAACAAGAAATTTTAGCACAGTTTCTTCATTCTTCCATTTATTATTTTTATTATATTAGTTCCTCATTACCTTCCATAACACCCCAAACAATGGATACTGTCACATTCTCTAAAGATGCATGTTTTCTAAACTTCATGTACATAAAGATAAACAAAAACAGCAACAAAAACAACAATAAAAATTAAAGCAGAAAAATCTGAATAGAAAGCAAGAGCAGAAACTACAGCAAATATAAAATGGGTGATAGAGAGAACAAATGGAAAGGTGATAAATTTTAGCTTAATGGTATCTGTGTTAATTCACCTTCAATACAATCTCTCTGATAGGAAAACTAGTCACAAAGCTAGTCAATGGAAGGTATTCACAGAAGATATAATCCAAGTAGGAACTCTTCATTTTGGGCTATCACTGCAATCCATGCTCTTCCATCCAATCCATTCCAACCTATAGGAACCTTCTGTACAACAGAAGGACACACTGCCTGATTCTGCTGTATCCTCATCACTATTCCATCTCCTTGGGGGCCTTCCTCATTTTCATTGCCCCTCTACTTTACCAAACATGATGCCCTTCACCAGGGACTGGCCTCTTGACACATGTCCAAAGTACTGAAGACAAAGTCTTGCCATCCTTGCCTCTAAGGAGCACTCTGGGCTTATTTCCTCCAACACAATTCAGTCTGTCCTTTCAGCAGTCTGTGCTACTTTCTATATTCATCTCCAGAACTACAAACCAAATGCATAAATTCCTCATTCTTCCTTATTCACTGTCCAATGTTCATATACATAGCAGGTAATTGAAAATACCATCGCGTATATCAGACACACCTTAGTTCTCAAAATAGCATCTTTGCTTTCAACACATTACCACAGTCTTGTCTTTTGGTCTTTTGACTGCTTCTTCCATGAACATTAGTTGTGAAAGGAAGCAAGAAAAAAAAATTCTTGACAACTGCAATCTTTTCTCCTTTTATCATGTTGTTGCCTATTGGTCCACTTCTAAGAATTTTGGGCTTTTTCACATTCAGTTGTATTCTATTCTGAAGGTTGTAATCCTTGCTCTTCATTAGCAAGTCTTGCTCACTTTCACCAAGCAATGTGTGTCAACTACTTATCTCGATTTTTAGTAAGTCTTCCTCCATTCCTGACTCGAAATTCCCTTTCATATAATCCAGCATCTCTGATTATTTGTTTCACATAAAGAATGAATAAGAATCAGTGAAAGGATGCAACCCTGACACACACCTTTCTTGATTTTAAACCATGCAGCATCCCCTTGTTCTGTTCTCACAACCACCTCTCCATCCATGTACAAGTTCCTCACGAGCACAATGAAGTGTTCTAGAATGCCCATTAGTTTGTTATGATCCACAAAGTCGAATCCTTGGCTTAGTCAATTAAACACAAGTAAGCATCTTTCTGATATTCTCTGCTTTAAGCGAAGATCCATCTGAGATTAGCAATGATATCCCTTCTTCTAGATCTTCTTCTGAATCAGCTTGACCTCTGAAAAATCCCTGTTGGTGTACTACTGCAACCATTATTGGACGATCTTCAGTAAAATTTTATTTTCATGTGCTATTAGTGATATTGTTCTATAATCTGAGTATTCTGTTGAGTCACATTCTTTGGAATGTGTACAAATATGGATCTGTCAAGTCATTTGACCAAGTAACTATCATCCAAATTTCCTGTATAAATGGGTGAGTCCTAGTATCTCATCAGTTTGTTGAAACGTTTCAGTTTGTGTTCCATCAATTCTTGGAGACTTATTTTTGGCTAGTATTTTCAGTGCAATTTGAACTTTTTCCATCAGCACCAGGGACTTGTATTCCTTTCCTATCTCTTGAAATCGTGAAATGTAAACATTTTCTTTTTGGAGCAATGACTGTGTATTCTTTCATATTTCTTTTAATGCACCCTGCATCATTCAGTATTTTCTCCACAGAATCTTTTAACATGGCAGTTCAAAGCTTTGAATTATTTCTTGAACGATCTATGTTTCATATATGTTGATCATGTTCTTTCTTTTGGGTACCTAATTGTAGATCTTTTCACATTTCATTATAATATTTGACTTTGTCTTCCTGCGCTGCCCTTTGAAATTTTCTTTTTTTTTTTTTTTTTTTTTTTTTTTTTTTTTTTGTGGGCGTCACTGCTCTCCGGTGGTGGGAGGAGGAGGCCCAGCCCCACTGCTGGAATTGAACCTCCGTCCCAGTGGGCCGCAGTCCCGCGCACAACCACTACGCCACCGGGGCTCAGCCCAAAATTTTCAATGTAGTTCTTTGAGCTTGTGATTTTTCCATTTGCTTTAGCTACTCTGTGATTTATAACAAGTTACAGCTTCCCTTCTGACATGTACTTTAATATTTTCTTTCCTTTCTGTTTTGTTAATGGCCTTTTGTTTTCTTCATGAATCATATTTTTATGTCCTCCATAGTTCACCAGATATTCTAACATTAGTATTCAATGAGTCAACTCTGTTCTTTAAAATAAAGTGGGATATTATCAAAGTGTTTTTTTTTTTGGCTGTCATATTTTTTTTTATTTCTTCAGCTTTACCTGGAAATTACATATGAGCCACTGATGGTCAAAGTCAGCTTCTGGCCTGGTTTTAACAGCTCATATGGAGCTTCTCTGACATCTCTTCACACAGATATAGTCAATTTAGTTTCTTCTATCCTGAAAAGTCCTGTGTGTAGTTGACTCCTGTGTTGTTGAAAAAGGTATTTGCTATGAACAAGTCATTGCTTTAGCAAATTCTATCATGCAATCTCCAATTTGGTTTCTATAACCAAGTCCATGTTTCCCAACTACTGTTTATTCAACTTTGTTTCCAACATCTGCATTCCAATTAATGCTTCTTGATTGCTCGTTTGATCAATTTCTGACAGAACACATTGGTAGAATTCACCAATTTCTTTATCATTAATTTTTGTGGTTGGTGCATAAATTTGAATTTAGGTGTATTGATTGGCTTTTGTTGAAGGTGGATAAGTAGAATCCTATCACATATAGCATTCTACTTCATGATGGATTTTGCAATATACTGTTTGACAATGAATACTCAGACATTCCTTTTGATTGTGTTATTCCTGGCAGAGTAATCTGATTTTCTGATTCAAAATGACCAATACCACTCACAAGTTTCTACTCACTAATGCCTATGATATTAACCTTTATGCATTCCATTTCATTGTTTACCACTCCCTTTTTTCTTAGATTCATATTTCATGCATTCCAAGTTCTGATCATTAGCAGTAAATGACCCTGAAAACCTCATTCGCAAGGCTTTACCCACCCCAAGTGACCATGGTAGGTTCCTCTCTAAGAAATTAAATCCTCTTCAGGCATATTTTGCATGCCTTCTAACATGCAGGGCCCATCATCAGGCACTATCTCTGAAAATGCACCATTTCATTCATTATGCTTTCAATATCTGACAATGTTTGGAAGCCAGGCCTTAAATTTTAAACAACCCTCTCCTCTAAAGGGGGATGAATCTTTCTTTGTTGTCTGTTCTTAATCTGGAAGCTCTGCTGAACCCTTTTCACTTCTGGAGACCCTGATAGCATTGGAAATACCAGTACCATCACTCCCAGCATCACAGGAGCACATAAGCCACCACAATAAGACAAACTGACAAACAAGTTATGGGCTGTCCTCCATAGCCTTCTGCAAAACAGGTATTCAGAATTTAAGCTTTTATACTAGTCCCTATTATAGTCTTGCATTTTATTATTCACAATCTTTGGTTCACATAGACTAGTGTGCTCCTTCCTGAGGAATTAGCTGACAGTTCACATAATTAGGTGTGCGTTTTAAGACATGCCATGAAGGCCTGACCAGCTGTTCTTTCTGATCACTGGATATCATATGGTTTCTCCACCACATCATGTTATAGCACTTTTATATTCAGCCATCTCTTCGTGGCAGAATGTATGGAGTAGATCTACATCGGAAGAACTAATTGTTTTTGGATTACTACTATGATTAAGTGGGAGCTCAAAATTCATTCATTTATCTATGATGTACATATGTACATGGTCCTCTTTAGAGACCACTGTATATAAAAGGTCCATTTGTACATTATGCCCATGGAATGTTTTTAAAACATTTAAAACAATTTGAAGCAATTTTCAAAAAAGCATGACTATGTGCAATTGGTGAAATGTTTTTTAGCAAAGCTACAAAATATAAATAGCTGCTGAAAAACATATTGTAAGCATTTATGTTATAGTTGCTGGGTGCCCTCTAGTAGATTTCTACTCATAGAAACCCCAAATGAGTTTTACTGCTTGGTCTAAGTCAACTCAATGCAAAAGCATCAAACCACACAATAGCAGTCTTTGTGAAACCAGATTACCAGGTCGTTGTCTGATGGAGTCACTAAGTAAGTTGAAACTGCCAACTTGTGGTTAGCAGTCAAGCATTTCATCATTGCGCCATGTAACTCTTTTGCTTATTTTGCAATGCTTATAAACTTAAAAATAGCCCTGTAAAGATGAAGAACCCATTTGCCTACTTCACAATTTAAAACACAAAAATTTCAATGCATTTATGATATTAAACTGTTGCATCTCGGGCAGAGGTTATTCTGTTACTGAAGTAAAGTATTTTAGCCAATATTCTTCTTTTTTAAAATTAAGACATTTTATTGGAGAGCTTACAGCTTTTCTAACAATCCATATATCAATTGCATTGAGCATATTTATACATATGTTGCCATCATTATTTTCTAAATGTATCAGCTCTTTTTCATTTCCCTGTTCCCCTCCAACCCTCGTGAACCCTTGACAAATTATAATTATTTTCATATCTTATACCAACTGCTGCTCCCTTTCTCCACAGTTTCTGTTGTTTCCCCCTAAGGTGGTGGTGACAGTGATGTGTGGACCATTGCAATCAGGTCTTCCTTCCTCCCCTCATCTCCCACTTGCCCCCTATCCTCCTGGTATCACTACTTCCATTCCTGTTCCTGCATTCTATGTATCATGTGCTCTTTTCTTTTGTCGGTACCTGTGCACATGCTCCAACCCACAGTGAAAGGCAAGACTAGGGTCATGAGAGTGAGGGATGGGGAAGCCTCAAAGAACCAGAGGAAAATTGTGTGTTGCATGGTGCTCTACTGCACCCAGGTTGACTCATCCTTTTGTTGTGACCCTTCTGTGAGGGGATGTTCCATTTTCTACAGATGGGTTTGGGTTCTCTGCTCTGACTCCCCTCATTCTCAACGGTAAGGTTTTTGTTTGTTAGTTTGCTTGCTTGTTTGGGGTCTTCTGGTGCTTGTTTGGCCTTGCTTGTTTGGGGTCTTCTCAAAGCTATCGACACCTCGTGATTGCACAGGCTTGTGTGTTTCCATGTGGGCTTGTTGCTTCTCTGCTAGATATCCACCTATTTAACTTCACGCTTTTAAGACCCCAGATTTTATATATTTTGAAAGCCAGGCACTATCTGCTTTCTTCACCACATTTGCTAATGCACCCCAGTAACAGTGCTGGCAGGGTGAATATAATAGAATGCCAGGTTATTAGAATAAAGTGTCCTTGGGTTGAGGCAGGATTTGAGCTGAAGACAAAAGTCCATCCACTACTTCAGTGTATTGACATAAAAATATATGTATATTGGCCAATACCTCTATTTTTATGAATGAATGTATTCACATATGTACACACCTGTGTTTATACTTCTACCTATAGCTCTACTTTCTAGATCTTTCCTGTTTCCTCTTACCTTTCTCCTTTCCCACCATCATGCTCACCCTTCTTCTGCCTCATTAATTCCTTTCAGCTAGATTGTTGTTGCTTCCACACCCCCAGAAAATGTATGTCCTCCTCATGGATTTTAATTCCCAGTTGTTCCCCTCTCTATGGCCTTGTTTGGTCAGAATTCTGTTCCACCACCCCCTCCTCCCCCCCTTAAGAACCATTGGTGCATTGCTTTCTCCCTGGGATTGCTTCCCATGCCTGTTTAACGTAGGTAAACAAAGCAATGATAATGGACACAAAAACCAAAAGAAACCAAAAGATTGAATAAAAAGGGGAAAAAGATCATTATAACTAGGAAAAAGTGTATACATAATTCCAGGACTGTCTGATGACCTTCATGACTATCTCCTCACTGTTCCCGGGGGAATTCCAGGAATTGCCCTTCCTAGACTGACATCTATTTTGGGAGCGCCTCAGCGGCTTTGTGGCTTGGCTTTACTCCCATCATTGATCTGTTATAGTCCCTTCTTGGTTTGCCTTTCTGTGAGGACTTCAGACCGGACTGACTCCCCGCCATCTGTCCCTTCATTGTCCTCTGTCACAATACGATCACGATTTCATACTCTCCCTTTTTTTCTTGGAAATCCTCTACACTATATATTATTCACACTAGGTATTATTCTATCTTACACAGTTATATATGCTTAAGTTTTGGGCTCGAAGTTTTGCCTCAAAGAATGGTTTCATTTTCTAGAAAGATGTTATATATTATATGGGGTTTCTGAATCAATGAAGAAGGGGAAATCACAAAGAACCAATTAATCATTCCAGAATAGTGAAATGTCAGGGAAACAGAGTAAATTGTTGAAGCATACAAGTACCAGTGGAAAAGTGTTGCCAAAAAAACAGGAAACTATTAAACTTTTCAAAGTGTGAAATATTGAAAACTGAACTTTATGACATATCATACATGTAGGTTGCTCTATATACTTCTGGGAGTAGTGTTTCTATCTGTTGAATCCTTCCTGGAAGAATGCTATACTCTAATTTACACCACATCAAATTGGCAGTTTGGCGTATGCAAGCGATTCAAATCCAGTTTTGTTAAGCTCTGGAACAAAACAAATCAAAAGGGTCAAGATCAGATGTAAAGGTGACAAGGACAGGGTTTCCCCACGAACTTCTCCTAGGGAAATCTGCGATACCCTGAATGAATGAACAAGTGCATTGTCATAATGGAGACACACATTGATGACACAATTTTTCTGACCTTCTGATCACCAATGCAGTCTTCATTGTTCTTAAAACTTCTTAATAAGGCTCTACCTATGGCCATTATGTGTCCTTCAAGACAATCTATCAGAATTACCTCTTTTAAATCCAAAAAAATACAATTATCATAACCTTCTCAGCTGACTCCTCTTCTTTAAATTTTACTGACTCAGTTAATCTCCTCGGAAATGATAGCAGTTGAACATTTTTGTTTTGTTTTGTTTTTTGAAGATTTTTATAAGACCAATACAACTACGTTAGTAAGGGAACTTGCCTGCAGTTATCCACTGATCACAGAGGCAAGTCTAAGTAAGTTTGGAAGAGATTTTTTTTTAGAACAAACCTATGAATGTATGACCAAGAATACTAAGAGCTGGATTTTTTTTACTTCCACTCAACATGTCATAGTGGCACCCAATCTTACTTCACTTTACAGAGGTTGCTTTTCCAGCTATCAAGATTTTAATCATATGAATTATGTCAAAAGTAACATTCAATATCATGCATATAATAAATGATATTTGAAATCAGAAGACTGGCTCTAAATCTTGCTTTAACGTTTCATAACTTTGTAAAATTGGGGAAATCATGTGGAAAAGTCTCTGAAGAAATTTTCACTTTAGAAATCAATATCCTTTATCTGTGGTGACTGTATAGGAATCAAATGAATCGATGTGCATGGAAGTGTTTTAAAATCAACCTTTATAAATGCACCTAGGAAACAACATTTAACAAATGGATAAATCTCAGTGCAAATTTGAATGTTGTATCTGAGTATTTCCCAAAGTGTCTGTGAGTTTTTATTTTTATGCAGGATTGAAGAATATAAATCAGTATCTACACACTTTAATGTTGCTATTATTTGATAGCTAATTATGCACTACTAATAACTTGAAAATGCTAACATTGTGCTTTTTAAAAAAGATGATGATTTCCTATTTCTCATCTCTGGTTTGGATGAAGTTATGCTACTTTATTTTGAGCAATAAATTCTAAACATAGCTTTTAAATATTGGTAAGTTCATGAGTAATGAAAAACTCTTATAAAATAAGAAGAAAATTTTATGGTGGCTGAGTACTTCTGGTCCACAATACTTTATTCTGGAATATAATTTAAAATATCAAATTTTCCTTAGCCAAAACAAATGACTGAAGAAGTCCACACTAACTCAAGTAGTTAACTATAGGTGAGGAAAGCAGGAGTGTTTTCTATTGTGTAAATGTTTAAAAATATATCACCCTCTTATCTTTAATGGGAAAAAAGAGAGCGATAGTGTAATAGATGTAGCAATATATCAGAAAGAAAAACATCTGGGATCTTAAAATCTTGCCATAAAACAATCAAACATCTAAGTGAAGTATCAACTCAGTCCACATGGAAGAAACACACCAGCCTGTGTGATTTGAGGTTTGTAAATAGTAAAATCCAAAGCTGAAGGAGGGAACTGTATCAATTCTGAACCCCCTATTTGCAAGGGCCCATGGATGACAATGGAAGCCCAAAATCCATTTGCAGGATTCTCACATGGATTAATCCTCCAGTGACTCCCTTTTGATGTTAGCCCAGAGTTATGAATAGCCTTGCTATATGGAGGACATTGTAAAGATGCTAATGGCAGATGTAATTAGGTTAAAATGTAATACTCTATAATTTGATTTTCCTTTAACCCATTTTAAAGTTGTTTTAGTTTTTGATATGTCCTGCTTTCTTTTCCACTGCCATTTCTATGTCATTTTGTCAGGTTGTTTTTTGTTTGCTTATTCACTTCCTGTTTATTTTTGTAGTATTTTCTGTATATGAAGTTCAGAATAGATAATTCTATAGAAACAGTAACTAGAGGCATGACAGGAGAGATTGGTTGAAAATGGAGAGCTGTAACAATGGGCCTGAGAAAATATGTTCTGAAATTGTTGTGATGATTGTACAGCTTTATCAAAATATGATCAAAAGATGAAATCGCATGTGTGATTTACATGCCAACAAAACTATTAAGAAGTAGAAATAGAAATGTAGCAATAAATATGAAGGAATTAAATTCTACTGCTAAAAATACATTTTAATTTTGAGTCAAAAGTAGTTATTTATATGCATATATGGAAGTAAGAGAAATCTCCAAATATAGAGGATAGCAAAATCCTAAATAAGTTAGGATGAGTCCAGACAATTTATCTAGTCAACAGATAAATCATGTTTCAAAAGATATTTAATAGCATTAGAAATTTTATGGAATAATATTTAATAAAAAGGAAAAAAATTAAACTAAATGTAAACATAATTTTAATTCTGTTAAATATATTAGGCAATAAAAAGACAGGGAACAGGGATCATTGCTAATGGGCATAATTATGCTTGTTTTTAAAATTTTGTTAGTTTCAAGGAAATGGTTGGTCTTTAATATTCTATAATGAGCCTTTTTACTCTTATAATAGAATAATAATTTTTGAAGGCAGCATTGGAGAACTCTGAGTGCACAGTGACAATATTATATAAGCATAAGAAGAGTTAGGGGAGGGGACCTATGAAAAAGACTGTAGAAAAGCAAAGATATGGGAACAAGTCCAGGAAAGAAGACAATTTCTAGAAAACAAAACCGACACTCAAACACTTGGGTGAGATAAAAGAAGAGGAGGATGAAAAGAATCAATGGGGAAGGTCTAATTGAAAGTCCTTGGTAGACATTTCAAAGCAGTTGCAGGTCTTTGCCAAGGCTGTTTGCTAGCTTCTTGCCTGCAATGGTGTCAGGAGTGAATGTCGGAACAAATTATAGTCCAGTCTTTTGAGTAACTCACTTTTGAAAAGGAGAAGCATTAGGTATTGCCAAGAGGGTAATATATAACTAAAAGTTTTATTGTTGCTGTCCATTATTTTTAACTTTTATGTATGAAGAGTTAGGAAATAAATTATGTCGTCATAGTGGCAAAATGCAAAGGCATCACAATCAGTTAAATCAGGATTTGAATTAGGATCTCAAGGAAGACAGAAACACACAATAGATGTCACACTACTCAATGCAATTGGAAACATTAGTTGATTTGTTATTGATCTGTTATTCAAAAGTAGAGAATGAATAAGTAATCATAAATTATAACACTTTTTTATTTTGGAGGTAGGAAATAATCATTTACTGAATTATCATGTAGAATAATGATAAATGAACAATCTACTGTGTTTCATATACACTTTATCAGTTTTGTCCATCAAAACAAAACTGACTGAGAACAGATGTTCCCCTCTTCAAAACCACTGATTAAAATTCTGATTCTATATCTTAGATAGTAAAATACTGCAGAACAGAGTTTTTGTTCATTTTGCTCATTTTTCTTTCATTTTATCATAGTCCCCCTAGTTTCACTCACTATTTTATAACATAACAAGTACAAATTTACCTCAAGGTCTTTTGTTCTTTTTAAATATTGATTAGTATTTTTGTGATTGGGAGTTAATACATATATCACATCATTCCCATAGTTCAATCTCACCAAGCAGTGTTGTACAATTGCTACCACACGCAGTTTCCAAATATTCATTTCCTTCTTGGAATCCTTGACACTGTCTCCCTTTTACCCTGCGCCCCCCCCACCACCACTGTCCCCTCCCCCAAATCCCCAGACCCCTTATTTTACTTCGTGTTCCTATAAGTTCTTCAATCTTGGATTTTATATACTGAAGATCAGAAAACATATAACACAAATTTAAGAGGATGATCTCCAATGATATAACACATCAGAGATAAAACTCAATAAGAATAAACAACAACAAAATACAGAAAATACTGAAAACCTGATCAGGTCGAGTGTCCATCAGAGTGGGGAATTAACTGACAAGACTTTACCTATTCAAGTCATCTTTATTCCTTTGATCTTCTATAGGTGTTTCTCCAATGCATTCCGTTTAATGTTCACTTTTGTCCCATCCTTCAATTATGGATACAAGGAGATAACCAGAGGCTTTTTTCCTATGTAGTTTTCACAAATGAATCTTGGTGTCCTATTGTCATGCATAGTCTTCTGCAAACTGGATTCTCACGATTTAGCTTCTGATATTATTCCCTCCTTCAATTTTGGATTATGTGATTTACAATTCTTCAATGACTGGTGTTGGTGTGCTCCTTCCATATAGACTTAGTTGACATCTTGCTAAGAAATCAGAGACAAGCCTTTAAGACCCCAGACCCTATTTTATCTGATAGCCAGGCACCGTCTGATTTCTTCATCACCTTTTGTTATAGCACCTGTATTTCCTATGTATGAATTAATCTTTCTTATGAGGGAGCTAAAATTTAGTGTGAGCCCCAAACCAATTTTTGGACCTATGTTTGTTTTTTTCTGCCTTTGACTCACTACAAGAGCTCCTTGTTAACTTATGCTAGAGAGTCTTGGTGATCATGCCCCTGTAGCATAGCAATCTTCCATTTATATGGTCTTTGATTAGTTACTGGTACTAATTTTTTAAAGTCTTGTTGAGATAGGGATATTGAACCAATATAGGCTATTCCATATTCCAGTACTTGATGATTCACTTGTACAGAATTAGTCCTTTCATGGCTGGAAGCTATTTACACATACAATGGAAGTTAATTGTTGGGAAATGTTCACAATAATAATCACTGAGAATGTCAGTCAAAGGTTTGCCAGAATAATACTTATGTTAATACAGCGTAAAGGGCATTGGTGTAGCAAGCCCATGTTTGTTCATCTATCAACTGTTCAACAATCATGGTACAATTGTTTGCTGCTTCCTCAAACATGGTGCATCTTATGACTTAAGTCCTCTGGTTGTAAGTGTGTCTGAGGTAGAGTCCAGTTTACCCAGTGAAGTTTCTGCAGCAACTGGAGCATGCCATGCTCCTTGAAGATCCAGGATTCAATGTCCCAGCATTCCACAGCACCTGACCTGGATCCCCAAGATCCAGAAGCCCAGAAGCCCAGGTCAATGTGATGCATTTGATGTATGCCACCAAAGCCACTCCAGACTTAGGGTCCCCCAAAACATTTTCGGTCATCGTTCCCTTAAGTTGGGTTGGGTCCTCTACTTTTCCTACCATCAATCAAGCATTTGAGTTACCCAGACATGTCGGCACCCTTTACCCTCTTCTGACTTGTTTTTCCATCAGTATCCCTTATCCCTCTGATAGGGCTGTCTACCTGTCTGAAAGGAGCTCATCATAGCATTTTACGTCAGCCCCATTGTAACAATATCTGCTTGCCCTCCCTTAACCATTTGATCTCTGTAAAGTGACCTTCAAAATACATACCTAGATCAGATGGTGTGTGGCTCATTGACTCCTGTCATGCTCTCTACCAGACTGTCTGGTCCCCCAGTCCACAGACTGGATGCCTTATAAGCCTGAGCTTAAGCTCTTCCTGCTTCTTGTTCTTACAACAGTGCATGCAGTATTTGTCCTTTTGTGATGAACTAACTTTGCTTAGCATAATGTCTTCCAGATTCTTCCATGTCTTGACATGGTTCATAGTTTCATCATTGTTTTTTTAGGGATGCATAGTATTCCATAGACATAAATGTTTATTTCCATATAAAACATAAAGGCACAATCATTAACTTCTCTGTGTAGATCATAGTCCTGATTTAACGTTTCCATTTTTTAAATAAACTGCAACCAATATAATTGCTATAGTTTCCCACAAGTTCTTTAAAGGAAAGCTGGAGTTCAAATCCTCTGTGAAACTTAAGCTTTCTGCAATCTTCACAGATATTTTTCCTGTCTAAGGGAAAAGGATCCCTGTTGGTATAGTGGTTACTGTTGGGCTGTGATATGCTTGGTGGCTGTCTGAAACCACCAGAAGTTTCATTGGAGAAGAGTGGACTTTCTGCTCCCATTAAGTGTGACAGTCTTGGAAACCCACAGGGGCAGTTTATCCCTTTCTTATAGGGTCACTATGAATCAGTATCCATTCAATTGCAGTGAGGAGTTTCTCAATTTAGAGACATTGAATAAAAGTACCCACTGCACTCAGGCACTCTAATTTCTCTGGTATCACCATACATAAGTCTATCAGTATAGCAATACCACCCAATCCCTTTGATGGGTCTCAATCACATTATTTGTAGGGTACTACCCAATCTGTTTGAATAGTTACAGGACTGTATCAGTTGGATAGAGAGACAAATCCAGACACACACACACATATTATATATTAAGAAAATATCCCAGGCCACGCCAGATCAAGTCCTAAGTCCTGTATTTGCCAATATGCCTGATATCAATCTATAACTTTCTCTTTAGACTCACACAGCCAGGCAATGATGCTGAATGCAGGCCAGTAGATAGAAAGTCTTGTGGATCCAGTGGTGCTGGAAGCATCTCAGTGTTGGCATGGGTCTCTACATTCCTCTTCCAACTCCAGGACTCTGGCTCCATCAGTGTGTCTCCATGTGTCTTGTCAACAGGAAAGTCAAAGCAGAGTGTGCAAACCCTTCAGTGAGTTATTTATCTCCATAGTCCTTCCATATGATGGTCATCAAGTTGTGACCTGATTGACAGGCTAAATTCCACCCCTTCACTCTTGAGGGCTTCAAGTTGACACCAGATTAAGTAGCTACCACATACCACCCCATGTCAACTTGATATTTTTGCACAACTCTTTAGCCATATATAATTTTAAACAAAAAAAGTGAAATCATACCTATACCTAACTGTATCAACCTAAAATTTATATGATTAAAAACATGACACAGCCTCATTTAAACATAATATTCTATAAATGAACAACAAAAAACATCATAGGCCTAAAATTATAGTTCAATAACATAATCCTAGGAATATATTCCCCCACCTATGAAGGTTTGTAAGCTAGACACTTCATGCTATTTTCCGCCCAATTTTGGGTATCCAATTTCTCATACTGCCCTCTTACATCAACCCAGTGCTCTCGGGAGGCAATCATACTCTTTGATGTAAAGAATCTTCATTCCAGTAGGAACCTTGTAAGTCTACATCCATTATAACCCCTCCCCCCTCCCCCCAGAAAAAAAGACCGGCTATTCATAAGCCAGCAGCAATACGCTCCAGTTCACAGGCTCAAAAATCTTCTCTTAATGTGGAGAGCCGGATTCAGAAGCCATTGTTTGCTCTGCAAACGGTCCCTACCGCCCCAGGGCTTTGTTAGAGACCACCAGACGCACAAAGGACACCTATCTCTTGCTGGACACACCCAGCCTTTTTCTGTATCCGTTCCTGGCATTTATGTTTAGTTTATATTTTACCCTTTTGTATAAGCTTGCTTGCTTTGTGTTA
>PVJH01021940.1:0-37629 GCA_004026705.1 Nesogale talazaci | reverse complement strand
GTGCTGACATTGAGCGAGGCCTTCCCATCCTTTACCCAGCCCTGGGACCTCAGCCGTGAATCCAGTTCATCAACAAAATCCTTCATTCAGACATGCAGCGTTGTGTGTCTTTCAGCCCCTCCCCACCAAGTGTCCTTCTCCAGGCAGCAAAGGGCTGGCTGCATGGGAGTGAAAAAGACCTTCCTTCTCTGGCCTCGAAGAACGTGGCTGTGCCCTGAGGAGTAAGATCATCTTCCCAATGAAGCCATCTTACAAGCAAGAAGTGATCTCAGTACACCCTTGAACTGCCTGCTAACCCCGGGGTGATGAGCCTGGGTCCATAGTTGTGCACTGGATGTCTTCCCTGTCACTTCCCTCCCTGCAGTCCCCTTCCTGCCCATTCTCCTGGAATTCCTCATTGGGGGACAGAGCAGGAAGGAGGGAGTGTCTCCACCACCATGGCACAGACTTCTCTCTAGAGGTCAAACCAGTGGCTCCACTGGTGGCATGGCCCTAGCGGAACTGACATAAAGGGACTGGGAAATCATCTCTGTGACTCAGTCTGTAAATGGAAATCATCTCTGTGACTCAGTCTGTAAATAAATCCTTATTTCCAGGGATCAGGTGTCTCTTCCTTTGTCCAAGACCATCAGCTTCTCTGTTGGGGCTCCTCTCTCAGAAGGCTGAGTGAGGGACAAGAGGTCAAGTCCTCCTTCCTCTCCACGTCCGCTGTCGAATCTGTGAGGAGCAGCAGGGGTCTGTGAAAGGCCACAATGGAGCAAGGCTGCCTGGTCTCCATGGCTGGAGAAGATGAGGAAGGTCTCCCAACTCCTCGCTGGAAACAAGTCCTGAGAAATACTTCCGCAGGATGAAAGCCACATGGAGGTCCTGCCAGGAAGTGCTTGGGAACAAAGCAAGAACGGTGGGGTTTTGTTCCAGATGAATTTTGCGTGAGTTCTTCAGGGCAGTCATAAACCTACTGAGCAGGCAGGTAGGTGGGCACGGTCTGAGAACACGGATGTGGCTTGAACGTTTAACTGTTTCTTCTAACTTTGAAGTGCAACTACTTTAGCTTTCAATTCCAAGATAGCAAGCGGGAATCACTTCATTTGGGGAGGACGCTCTGAACTCAGATGGCTGCTGAGTTTAAGCACAAACCACCCAGGCTAAAAGCTATCAGGACTGGCTGAATGAATGAATAAAGTTTTAAAGCCATCAGGGCTGAATGTCAAGAGTTAATGATTTGCAACCTGCCTTATGTACTCCCACTGGGCAAAGTCAAAGTCAATGTCAACGACAGGGCAGATTGGCGTGCTTCTGAAAGTAAAAGCAGTCTTAAATGTATGAGGAGTAGCTGAGCCCCGGTGGCGCAGTGGTTGTGTGCGGGACTGCAGCCCACAGGGTTGACGGTTCAGATTCAGCAGCAGCTCTCCAGGAGCAAGGCTGGGCTTCCTACTCCCACCAGGGCGGCGATGCGAAAAAAGAAAAAATATATATATGAAGAGGTAGAGGGGGTTTCGAAGACCATCCCCAATCCTGAAAGATCCCTACCTGCATGCAGCCCGCTGAGGCTTGTGGTGATTGGTGGGGGCATTCCATGAATACACGAATATGCTTATATCAGATCCCTCCCTCCTTCAGCCTCTTCAGTGGGTTGCAAGGGAAAGCGGAGAATGGTCTAGCGGGGTCGTCTCTGAACCCCGGCTCTCACTAAAAAGATACTACATAGCACGCCTCCAGATGCAGAAGGACTACTGCTTTAAAGGAGGCCAAAGGCACGATGTAGCGTCACTTTTGAAAGTGAAAGCAGGCTGAATCGGGGCTGCCCAGACTGTGTTATGATTACTCCAGGGTCCAAACCATTGGTTCCAAATGTGAACAGAGACATTTATTGGAAAATAAGCAACTTTGGGGACCAAATCCTAACATTCAATTCGAGATTCTGTTTTCTTAACCGCCACTACAAACCCAATGTTTCCACAGTGCTGATCTAGTTCATGTTCTGTGAGGAATGCAAGTGCAGGTGGCAAAAGCTGTCACGAACTTCGTCTCAATTCTCCCTTAAAAATCGATGACCAAATGAATGAGCGTGGATTTAGAGCATGCTTCTCTTCTTTGACATGCAGAGGAGGGAGGAAAGGAGAAGAATTTCAAATGTGGGTCAAGTTCATGCCGCCATAGCAGATAGTGTGTACACGTGTGCTTCATACAATTGAATGATGGATTCTCGTCAGGTTTGTAAGAGGCCCCCAATAAAATGATCTTTAAAAAAAAAAAAAAAAAGACAGCAGCTGTTTCAGGTGCATAGTGAAAAAGTTTATTTATGACAGATTTCAAAAACCCGAGGAGAAAACAGAGAATGCACAGAAGCCTCACAACCTCGTGCGAGAATATAAAAACAAGACCCGAGCTACCAAAGAGCCCTGGCTCAGGACAACGGGTGAGTGACAGCAGCACAGGCGGTACCACCACGGGCCACAACAGGAGGAGACGGGCATTAACAACGGGCTGGTACAGAGCTCCTAACTGTGAAATCAGAGGCGCTGACAGCATTTCTCCGGTGGGGGACATGGCCAGCAAGCTGACTCTCTTAAACGATTCCCCAGGACACCTTGCATCTTTTAAAGAACAGTCATCATAAAATGCTGTTTCCCTTCCAGCCCCTGTTCTGTAAGATCTGTGTCGGCCCATGAGGTGAACAGAAAGGACAGAGTCTCAGTCCTTAAGACAGAGTCTTAAATATTTACCAAGAAAACAGAAGCATATTTCTGCCAACTGATACATATCGGAATGCCAGGCACAAAGCAAGCGCTGGAGAAAGGGAAGCGAAAAATGGTACAGTATAGTAATTCAAGAAATCCACAAGCACCTCCTTCTAGTCCAGTCCTCCTGACCCCAAGTCTGGACTTGGGTTTCAAGACAAAGCAGCCTTCTTTTTATTTCAAAGCCCTCCCCATTATCTGGAGGAAAGAGCACCACCCCCAGGGTGGGCTCCAGGAGCGCTTTCCCCAGACTCGACTGGATGGTAACATGACCAGTGGAAACCACTCAATGGAGTCCAGCGCTAGCCCCTTGGTGGGCCAGCATCGGAGGCGAGGGCACGGGTGGAGAGTCTCACGGGGGATTTCTGAATGCAGCGGATTGTGGAGGACCTGAGTGGAGGAAGGGAGAGAAGGTTCTCCACGCAATTCCTGGTCTACACTGAGAGTCAACAGCAATAACCGACCACTAACAGAGAACACTACAAACGGGGTGTTTCAAACCTGAGTGGGAGAAGAGTTCACGGAGAGGGCCCCTTCAGCAGACTGGACTGAGGGCTCTTCTCTAGTAATGAATATTTAAAAGCAAAACTTGAGAATTGCCCATGGCGTTAGAACTTTCAGAAAACACATGTTCCTCTTGAAGACATTTCATATATATTATCTTAATCCCCAAGTAAGCCCAAACTACTCATATAAAGTGACAGACGACAATAATAAAGCCTCTCGACGTCTGGGGCACGTGTCTTTCCGTATCCTAGCTTTGAGTGTTAGGTAATAAGTGAACACTTCTGGAAAAGGTGAAGACGAGTCATGAAATTAACTCGATTCTCCATGCCCAGGGCCTAAGAGAAATCAAGGCACGTGTAACAGAAATCATCGGATTATGAGTTCAAACCAGGGAGCAAGGCTACAAATCATTTCAGAGTCCCCTCTTGCTTATGGACCGGGTTTCCCTCTCTGCACAGGACATCCACTCTCACAGGCTTCGGCTAAGTTCTTAGCTGGGTGACAAGGCAGTCGACGTGGAGGCCTTTGGCTGGCAATGCCAAAGCGCAGAGGGCAGTGGTTTCTGAAAAGCTGCCCACATGAGGGTTAACTAGCCAGGCTTCACCTTTGAGCCCTCAGTCCTGTTAACTTCATTATCTAAAGAACTGGGTAGAGGCCAAAGGCACGCCACAGGTACGGGATGGGTGGGCGAAGAGGTGACAGTGACATCACCAGCACAAACAGAATCAGAGTGGTTTGGCCCGGGTGCCTCACCCTCGCTCCCAGAGAACCCCAGGAACCAGCTCCCAGAGGGGTGCTCTTTGGCTGAATGCCAGAGTCACGGTCTGAAATGATGGGTCCCTTGGGTGGAGCCTGTGGCTGGGTTCTGAGAACACCGAGGACCTGCCCACTCAGGCTGAAAATTCACAGAGTCTGGACCCCTCGCCGGAGGGAGGGCACGCTCTCTTCATTATCCAACTCTTCTGTCCCCTGCATCCCCTGTCTCTCCGGGACAAGGCTGCAGCCATTCCAAGTTCACGGTCAGACAGTCACTACTCTGCTAGCCTGACAGAACTCGCTAGGGCTGTACCCGCTCAACTCTGCCCAGCCTCGTTTCCAGTCAAGGTGATGGCTTACAGACTCAACTCGCAGCAGTCTTTAACTTGGGCCAATCGTGTTTGTGGACAAAGGCAGATATGCATCGAGACCAAGCTAAGCCATCGAGACTCCAGTCAGTGATCTAGATATGCAGAGACCTCAGCCCCTCCCTTCCTTCCTCTGCCACTCAGCTTGACCGAACAGGAGGCCTAGGGACAGAAGACTTAGCACATACCTAGCTGGTGATTACTGACTCCCCCCAAAGAATCCTGCTTCCTGGGTCTGGGCACTGTCAAACACTCAGGAATGCAAGCTTCCCTTCCTAAGGAAAACAAACCTTCCTTCCAGCAAAGACGCACTTTAGAGCTGTTTTTAACCATGTGAGTCTGTAGAAATCCTGCTCTTCCCTCCTTCCCCCACAGATTCAGGTTCCCAGAGTTCTATGCTTTGGGTCAAGTAGATAGGGAAAAACCCCAAGTTAGAGAGGGTGGTGTGGGCCTTTTAGACCAGAGTGGAACTTCCCAGGAGTGAGAAATGCAAGCTTTAAAGGGGACAACAGTGTCTGGGTGGTCTGTTCCGCTTTCTCTAGAGCCCAGCCTAGGGGAAAGACAGCCAAGTGGGTGTGGTGCTCTGTCAGGAGTACTGTGAGACCCTGCACTGTCCTGAAAGCCGAAAAGAACAGTTCCAAGCAGGGATGTGCAAATGGGCGGACAGATTCAGCAAAAGTGGGTGTGGAGAAAATTCCAGGACCCGGCTGATGGCTCTGCTGACTTCCTTGTCCCGCCTGTTTCCTGTTTCCTGCTGTTGTCACTCCTTGCTGTGTGGCCCCTCCCCAGGGCCCTCCAAAAAGCAGTCAGTCTTCTGTTAGGTCACTGTTCAAGTCACTCAACTCCATGCCTTAGAACCGGAATCTTCCAAGCTACAAGGTCGCCTTGCACAGAAAAGGCAATCGAGTCTTGAACCCCAGAACCGCAAACGTGAGGCTCTGGGTTTTACCGGATGTCCCCACAGAGGGACAGGGTTCATGGAGCACATACAAACTTGGCATCTTTTCTGTAACCCGTCAGCGGTACAATGGGATGGAAACCCACTGATCGGGGCCTTCCTCTCACACCCAACAGATGCGCAGCTTTCCAGCGTGCCCTCCATGCTGAATGCCTAACTGCCAGGGCTGTGACTTTAAGACCTCCCTCCTTATGGAGCTGCCCTGTCCCCGAGGAGAGGGCTTCCGTCCAGGGTCCTGAGGGCACCGGGGAAAGCACTCCCAGGGGACCTTGAGTGAGGGGTTGGCTGAAACGAGCTGGTGCAGGGACAGCTGGCGCAGTCCACGCAGAGAACAGGCTGACTGGATGCTGGTCCGAAGGGGCACAGCGCTAGCTTTGCCTGGGTGGAAAAAACGAGGAGTCTCTCACTATAGAAGCGAGGTGGGGCATGGATGGGTGTTCGTGGGGCAAGTCTCTGTTAGAAGCCCACAGCCCAACACACGGTACCACCAGGGCTCCTGGAGCGGGTGGGGATTTTTCAGGGTAAAGTCTCCCGTTCTGAACGCCCTGGATGTGTCTGTCAGCCAAGCAGCAAAAACGAAGCAAGGGACAGGGGTTTCAGAGCTACTCACTCTGTGGATGGACAGACAGATAGACGGCACAGCAGCGGCTCTCCTGCTCGGAGGAGGCGAGCCCATCGCATGTCCACCGACACCTCTTTGTGCTCTAGAGAGCGAGGGGAAGGTGGGCCAAGGGCTTGTGGGTCTTTTAAGGGGTTCCCAACGTGAACGGGCAGGGACACTGGGTGGGGGGGTATCACCTCTTAGGATGCACTGGGCTAAGAACCACCAGGTCATGCCTGTGCTTCAGCCAATATCCTTTGTCCCTAAAGTTCACTGCTTTCAGAAGTTGCAATGAGGATCGGGAATAGACCAGCGGTGTGGTGCTGACCACAGAGGCCCCGGCTGCTAGGACCCGCCCATGTGAAATGAGACAAGCCACAGGACTTCACTGAGGAACAACAGGCACATGGAGGCGGCGGGAGGGGCCAGTCCCTCGGGGGACCCTGATGCCACAGAAGGGGGTTCCAAGGAAAAGAGAGGCGACAGAAGCAAGACACATGAGTCCCTGGGAGCTGGCCGTGTCCGCCAGCACTTTTCGGACAGACAGAAGGGAATCAACACTCAACAGGAAGCATCTGCCAACCTTCAGCCGAGCGGAAATCAGGACAGTAGAAAATGACTTTATAACGAGGCTATTTGATTAGCTAAGGCATGGTTCCGCTTCAGGGACTACGGAGGGGTCCTTCCGCTCTCTGATGGGCAGACCCATGGCAAGCTTGCTTTCCATCATCCAAATGGAGAGCCCCAAACAATCCCTCACAAGGTCCTACGTCTTGAACAGTGTGGTCCTCGACCAAACTCACTCCCAGATATTCAACAGTGGAGGCACAGTGGCCTCTGAGCTCGGAGGGGACTGTATGCCAGCCTCTCCCTGGCAAGGTCTCGCCCTGGGGGGCTGGCGGCACAGGACGCACAGCCCTGGGGTCACTGTGTGCTGCCCCAGCCCTACTGACTGCCAGGGTCCTGCCTCCCACTGACGGTGGCGGCAGAGAGGAGAGCTCAGCTCCCGGTGCCCACACGAGGGAGGACAGGGCCCAGGGCAGATGGTGAAGAAGGTGCATCTCAGGAGAAGCCTGTAAGCCCCAGTGCCCAGCAGACTTCTGGTTGGCTCCTCAGCATCTCTGCACCCAAACCCCACCCGGTCCCCGGCCTGGACTCCCTACAGGAGTGCTTCGGCTGCCCTCGGACATGGACAGCCCTCGCAGCACGAAGGGGTAGCCTCCTCCCAGTGCCCCATGCGACCGACCCCAGAAACTCACCTCCCTCCCTGCCTGGCTCCCCCCACACCACCACCATCTTTACTCCTCGGGAGAGGGGACTCTGTGGCGCCGTCTGGGAGACAGATGGAAACGCTCTCAGAGGTAACATGAAATGTGTGGGGAAAATAAATATGGTAATAAATAAACCAAGTCGCTCCTCTAAGTGTAAGGCAGTAACAGACCCGACACTGGGCGGCGGGCCCTCCCATTCGCCGTCTCCGTGCCAGGCCCGGGGGCCGCTGACGGCAGCACCCCTGCACCCTGCATGCTGCTAGGCCCCAGGGAGCTAAGGCCCGGGCAGGGTGCAGAACAGACACCAGCAGCAGCCACAGGGACGCTTCTGGAAAACCAAAGAAACCCAAGCCCAGAGACTCCCCACACTTGACTGGGTGCCACCTGCTTTGCGGCCCCACCCAGACACAGCAAGGGGAGGGGAGGGCCTCCTCCTGAGGGCATGCCCGGATCACAGCCCGGATCACAGCCCCCCTGGTAACTGAGTGTTCCTGCACCCACCCCACCCCCGACCCCTCGGGAGGGGAAGTTGCCCTTGGAAACAGGAAATGGCCAAGGGTTCTGGATGGCACAGACGATCTCCTTCAAGTGCAGGGAGGTCCTTGCAGTGGTGGTAAAAGTGCAGACAGGGGACGGAGGGAAGGCAGCAGTCAACCACAGGGAAGAGGCCAGCAGCTGCCCCCCGGTTTCCTCCCTCCAGTGGGTGAGAATGTGGCAGTGGTGAGCAGCTGGCCAGGGCTGCCCCTGTCCAGGGGGCCAGGTTCCTCCGTAGCCAATGTGCTGTGCCTCCTGGCACGGTGCAGCCTGGAGCGTGGGTGCCCCTCGATGCATCTACAACCCGGGCTCTCAGGCCCCCAGATCAGCTTAGCTCTGGAAGGCCACACCCCACTTCCTTTGAGGCCCTTGCCTGAAGGGGGCCTACACAGAGGGTCGTGGTGGGAGCCTGAAGCAAGGAAAGCAAGTGTCAGGAGCTACAGAACAGACCTGCAGAAGCCGAGAAGGGGGGTGTGGGGGGAAGCGACATGGGTTCAGCCACCAGGCACGCCAGGCAGGGCTCGCGTGGGCAGCCCCACCTCTGCCTCGGGCGGGCTCTGGCCCAGGGGAGACGCGCAGCCAGGGCCGGCAGCCCTTCAGCTGGTGTAGTAGATGTGGAAGTAGAGCGTCTTGTTGCGCAGCAGGGAGTAGGAATTGTCGAACTTGAGCAGGTAGATGCCCTCCCCGGGGTAGTCGTGGCTGCCAGCCTGCACGTCCCGGTGACTGTCCCTCCGGAAGACGGGCATGACCTCCCCGTAGCGGTTCCGCAGGGAGCTCCGGGAGCCCCGCTCCACGTCTCCGACCGGGACAGGGTCTGCGTGAGCAACACAATGGGGGTGCTGGAGGCGCACGAGCTCAGGCACAGGGAGTCGAGAATGGGCCTGGGGATGTGGTGGGCTCTGCACTCAGGGGGCGCCACTGGCCTCCGATGGGTCTCCGAAAATATCTCAGGGCCCTTTTGGGGGGTGGGGTTGGTACTTAGTGGGGGGTGGGGGTGTCTGCAGGTGTTAAACAGCAAGTCAGCCCCTAGGTAACCAGAGATTCCCCCCCACCCCCCACCAAATGCCAAGAATGTCTTCAAAGGAAAACAATGATGTAGCCTTATAGGAACAACACTGGGGCCTGTCTGGGGTAGGTGAGGGCCACAGAGAGTTCAGAAGAAGAAAGGGCCTGGCCTCCTTTCCATTCCACAGGCGAACGAGCTAGCTAATGGAGGGCCTGGGGATGTGGACCAAACCTCTGTCCCAGAGCTTCCACTGGGCCTCCCGCATCTATGATCCCATCTTCTCCTAGTTCACTTCCCTGTGGACTTGCTACCCTACGAAGGAGCAATGTTTAGGGAGGAGGCTTGAGCTTAGCAGCTGACTCTTCTAAAACTGCCCAGGTCCTGCTGCGGAGGGGCTGTGGGGAACACGCCGTGGGATGGAGCGCAGAGAACCGGGGCGCTGAAGTCAACAGTTTGGAGAGGGGAAGGACTGAGCGCACTCGGCAAACCCTGGTCATGCGGCTGGGTTCTGGGCCAAGAATAAGCAGCACCCCCAAACCGGGAGGGAGAAATGGAGATGCATGTCAGTGAGTCTCTGCCTCAGTGCGTGTGAGCGAGAGCGAGAGAGGGAGAGAGCCCCCTCCTAGTTCCGCCTCCCTCTGAGATGTTGGGGAAGCTCTTCAAAGGGAGAAGAGCCCCCAGTGTTCTCAGAGAGCCCGGTGCCAGGCCGCACGCCCACTGGGCTTGCCATGCTGCAGGGTCTCCCTCACCCCAAATCTGAGGGAGGGGGGGTGGGCACAGCGTGGGGAGTGGCCAAAGAAACGGGGGCCCAGCAAGCCACAGAGAGGACATGCAGGTGAGGGTAAAGTGGGTCTTACCGTCCATCTCCTCCTCCTCCTCCTCCTCCTCCTCTTCGTCCTCGCTGGAGTCGCTGACGTGCACGGTGATGTCCGTGCTGGTGACCGGGGTCCAGTCAAAGTAGACGCCGAAGCCAATGTCATAGTCGTCGGTGGCAAACTCCCAGCAGACCCGCCTGCCTTCGGGGTGGGTCGGGACCCGGATGGTCACCACCTCGCCCCGCTTCACCACCAAGTGGCTGTTCTTCTCTCGGCCCAGCTTGCTCTTGAACTCCTTCATCTTGGCAAAGGTCCAGACGTACGGGGGAGTCATGAGCGGCGGGGAGACTGGAGGGACGGTACGGACAGGAGCTTACACGGAGCACCCTGGGAAAATGCTGCCCTCTCCCCACTACCGGGTTTGACCACGGGCGGGGCTGTGCTGCAGGCAATGGGTTCTCTTCCTCCACCGACTCAGCCCCCTGACAGGACCCCCAAAGACACAACGCCCCCGACTGCCTGCGGCCCTCCCCGGGTCTCACCTTTCCTATGGTCTCCCAGGAGGTCGGCAGACTCCAGGTCGGCAGAAAGCACGTCAATCGCGCCTGTGTGCTCCGACTGGATCATCACGATGTCTCCAGACCTCTGAGGCACTTGGTACTTGGCCACCTGCACCACAGAGCTCCGGTGAGAGGACAGTGGACCAGGGCGAGGCCAGGCACCTCTTCCTACTCTGAAGGCTACTGGGTGTTGCTGTGGTCTGCTGTGGTTGCTGTGGTACCCCCCCCCCCTCCTCCAGGTACCGGTGGCTAATACATTCTCAAAAAATGTGGCCCCTTGGCTGACTGTGCTCTAGAAGCCTGGCCCGTGGGTGCCCTCAGAGCTCAAAACCGACTTCTGGCTCAAATGGCATTTGGGGGTCATGCCCTGGTGCTCCCTCACCCTGCACAGTACACCTCCCTCTGACACTCTGGGCAGCTCTGGGCCTGGGGTTGAGTTGGACGTCCACGCTGCCTCCCCACCCCAGACAATCCCCACTGGAGACTCCTCCCAGATGACTGTCAATCAAGAACTTACCATCCGCGAGACACAAAACTAGGTTTTCCCTCCTCTCCCAGGGCCTCTGGGTGCCACCCTCTTCTACCTAATGCTGTCCTCGACATTGAGGCGCTCTTACATGGCTGTATCAGCAGCACACCTTGAGCTAGAAGGTCTCAGCCGATGCCACCAGCCCTGCCCTATCAATAACTACACACTCATTTTAGCCCAGCCCCGGGAAGCGCATTTACAGGATGCCCTTGCTGCCACGTGTCTCACCTGCAAGGGGGAGATGCCCCTCATGGAACGTTAGCATGCCTTCTAATACCCTGCCATCTTGCACCCTGGGTCCTCACTAACCCATGGCAGGAGCCTGCCATCTCCCCCTGGGGGGTGCCCCTGCAAACCCCTCCACTTAGGGCTTCCTGGCTTCCTGCTGACCTGGGGGCCCTTCTCCCAGCAGTGGGCAGGCGACCCGGCCAGAAATCCACACCTGCTGCGACACGGAGGGCACCTGGTGAGAGGGCAGGCCAGTGCAGAGGCCGGGGCTGTGTTGGTGAGAAAGTTGCCCGCCCTGGAATCCGCCAGCCTGTACCCTCCGCCTCACCTGCCCTGGAAAACAAACCCTGCTCTCTGCCGCTCACCGAGATGACGCAGTGGGCTGTGGCTATAGTTTCTCCAACCAGCCCCGCATGTCCCGAAGGCTAGCCAAAGGACTCAGCGGGCAACTTATTCAAGGGGCCTTCGTCAAGTAAGGAGGTTGCCTCAGTTTCCTCATCTGCACCGGGGACGTGGCATCTCTGGGGAGTGAGTGAAAACCATGACCGAAGGTGCTTTGTGGAGGAGTGACCATGATACACATGTCACCGGTAGGGCTGATGTTTTGGCTGGTCACGCCAGTGACCACTGATTATCCCCAGATGATTGTGAATAATAATGCAACCCAGGTCTTCCGGATAGAGTATAGACTAGCACTGGGCTCAAAGAGGGCCACTTCCATGGTTTTCTTTAAAAAAAAAAAAGTGAGGGCTGAGCCCCGGTGGCGTAGTGGTTGTGCGCGGGACTGCGGCCCACCGGGATGGAGGTTCGATTCCAGCTCCACAGAGCAAAGGCTGGGCCTCCTACTCCCACCACCTGAGGGCAGTGATGCCCCCACCCCCCAAAAAAAAGTGAGACTAGCACACCATCTGATGGTTCAAGGCTCTCGAAATTCAAGAGGGTTTTAGGAAACACGTGAGCATGCCTTCTAATACTTCATTTTATGTCGCGTTGCCTTCCAGGCGCAGGGCCCGGACAGGCCAGAGGGAGGGGCGATGCAGCTGACCACTCTGTGCGTGGTTAAGGGTCACACCGAGACGCTTCCCTGAGTCAGCCTCACACTGCTTCCAACTTGCTTCCTGCTCTACTGGGTAGGTCTCTAACTCCGGGCACCGCAACCTCCGTCTTTTCAGGTAGAGAAAGGGCGGGCGCTCCCCACCTTGTTTCGGGCCGGTTCTGCAGGGAGCGATTCTGGGTCCACGGCCTGAGTCTTCAAGGCTCCCGCTGTTTCCTGCAGATCTTGGGTGGCTTCCTGGCTTCCTGTAGATGCCATCTGTGGCCTCTCAGAGGGAGACAGCGGGTAAGTTCAAGGGCTCTTTTACAAGGCGCAGCCATCCCGGGGACACTCTGAAACACAGCAACACTCGGAGGACAACCTCCCACCCCCAAGCCCCTAGAAGTTGGGTCTGCTGGCACTTTAGCCCCACACTGCCCAGGCTGCACTGGGCCCTAGGAAGGCGGTGACAGCGCTGAGGGCCAAGGGCTGGCGAGAGCTGACCCCAGACTCGGAGGCTCTCCGAAGAACACTGCTGGATCATTCCAGGTGGAACTGCAGGTCGGACTGCGCCGTTTGCCCTCATCGCCTTTCAACAGGGCCGAGTGGGGATCTGGGTTTGCTCTGTCCAAAGGGCCACTGGGTCCAAGCGAGGCAGCAGAGGCCCTTCCCAGGCTGGAGACTGGTCCCCCCACGAAGAGAAAGCGTGCACATGAATGGCAAAAGTGGTCCCCTCCAGTTACTCCAGGTGCAAGGCCTCTGAGCATTTCCACTGCATGGCCTATGATACAGGAGCCGTGGTGACACAGGGAATTAAGCATTGGGCGACTAACCGAAGAGTCGGCTGTTTGAATGCACCAGTCTTTTTCTCTCTCTCTTTCTCTCTCTCTCACACACAGGCCGGCAGCCTGGGAAACGCCATGGAGCAGCTCCACTCCAGCCTCGAGGGTCAGGAAGCGTCAAAACTGACGCCAAGCGGGGTGGGGTGGGGGTGGGGGCGTGTGTTCATTCTGGGGCAGAAGTCACCACTTGCCTTTTTTAAGCGCATTCACCGGCTACCCAGGGAACTGCAACTATTTGGTCGGCTGATTTCAAGGAGGGAAGGGAATGCTTTACTCGCACCGGTTCATGTTCTCAGCTTTCTGAGAGACTAGGAGATAAATGACCCCAGCAGTGGCCCATCACCTTGGGGCTTGTGGGGAATCTGTGAACTATCCCAGGCCTGGACTCTGCAGTGTGGAGGGTTTCAGTGTGGTCTGAGACATCCAGGTGCCCTGGGACCCTTTCAGGGGAGTCTGCGAGGTCAAAACTCTCTTCCTAGTAAGAGTGCAGTATTACTTGCCCTTTTCACTCCCACTTTCTGAAGGGTGCCATGGAACTTCTCAGAAACTCCATGGCACGTGTGCCACTTATCTCTTTGCTGTACTGTGGTGGTTGTGGTGGTTACATAATCTGGTGTCAATGTGAGACTTGTGAGGATGAAAATTGAAGGGGTGGAGTCTGGTCTGTCAATCCGGTTCATAGTCAATGAGGCCTCTGTGTGGGCATGGCCTTCTCCTGAGAATTCTGGGGGTCTGCTGTTTCCTCCTTGGAGGCAGGAAACACTTTCTGTGTTCACTCCCTGAGAGATGCTCTGCTGACAAGACACATGGCAGGATGCTGGCAGACCCTGTGCCCTGGGAGCGGAAGGAGCCGGTCAGGGGTGAGATGCTTCTACCACTACTGGATCCACAAGACTTCACCCCCACAGGCCTGTGATCTTTCTGCATTCGCCATCATTGCATGTGTTTGGTGAGTCTGAAGAGGGCTTTATAGACTGATATCAGACATATGGGCTAATATCGGACGTATGGACTTGATCTGGACCGGGCTGGGATGCTTTCTCAATACTCAACTGCTCTAGCATATAACGCTCTTTCTTATGCTCATATGCGTGTCTCTATGGATTTGTTTCTCCAGCATACCCAGACTAACACACCGCTGCTGCGAGGCTGGAAGTGAGGTTGTAGTGTCTCCAATGCCCGCGGGGTCACCCCAAGCGAACAGGTTTCAGCTGAGCCTCCAGACAGAGCAGACGAGAAACTAGGGAGAGGCGGCCGCCCAGGTCTGAGGAGCCAGCCACTGACACCCTGGGGAAGGCAGCGAGCGGGGCATTGCCCGTTCCCGAAAAACTCACAGACGGTTGTTTCACCTTGGAAAATGGTCATTTTTACAAAATTTAAGGCATTATTTGTATTGGCATGTTATGGGCCATGGGGTTGGAGAACTTTTTTTTTAATCTCTGTTTGACTTTCTAACGTGGTAAATATTAAGAGATCACCAACAAAGATAAAATTATCAGGGTCCTCGTTGAAAAAGTGTAAAGCGGGGCTGAGCCCTGGTGGCATAGTGGTTGTGCGCGGGACTGCGGCCCACTGGGATGGAGGTTCAATTCCGGCTCCCAGGAGCAAAGGCTGGGCCTCCTACTCCCACCACCTGAGGGCAGTGATGCCTAAAAAGAAAAAGAAAAAAGAAAAAGTGTAAAGCGGTGGGACCCCTTGCCTCCATGACTCATGTCCTCAGAGAGGGCGCGTCACGGTGAGAAGCAAGGCGCTACCAACCGCCTGGGGGACACGGCAGGGCACCTCGCTTTGGAGTTCATGAGCTCCCTGTCTTCCTTGCTGAAACCAGAGAAACCACTCCTAGTTTATAAATGAACTCCTGGCTCAGAAAATGGAGCTGGCTTTTAGAATCTCCAACTCCGGGCTACCTTGGAGAAGTCAGAACGGCAGGTCGTTAACAGGTGTGCGTGGGTCAGCTGGTGCAGTGGTCTGCGTGTGCGTGGGCTTGTTTTCCCCCAGTCCCAGGAACTACAGAGGACCTCAGCCCTGCACTATGCATCATGTGTCTCTTCTACCAGAAAGGGACCTTGCTGATGCCAGGGACTAGGTCCTACACCCCCAAGAGCAGTGGTTCTCAAGCTTCCTCCTGCCTCAGCCCTTCCACACAGCTCCTCGTGTGGCGGTGACCCCCAACCATACAATTAGTGTCGTTGCTACTTCAGCACTGTAGCAATTTTGCTACTGTTATGAATCGTCATGTAAATGCCTGATAGGCAGGATGTCTTTTCATTGTTATAAATCGAATATCATGAAAGCACAGTGATTCGCCACAAAAACAAGATGTCATTATATATTGTGCCTTATTTCTTTCTGGTAACACATACATGAAATGTTGTCTTGAAGCCTGGGGTAGCATAGTAACAGTCTTCACACAGAATACTCCTATGTGGGCGTATCTGCAGGTGGGCAGGAGATGGACAGAGGAGCGAGTCTCATTCCTAAGACCATCAGAAAGATGTTTTCCCATGGTCTTAGGCGACCCCTGTGGAAGGGTCATTCAAACCCCAATGGGGTCTCGACCCCCAGGCTGAACCGCTCCCCTAGGTGCACAACATGGAGACCAAGCCCGTCAAAGGCCTTCCCAGATCCTCTGCTAGAATTCTCCCTGTGCCCATCCACTCTGGCCAAAGGTGCCTTGACGTTCCAACCCCTCACCCTGTCCTGACTTAAGGGCTTCTGTGCCCCGGAACGCTCTTCCCCGGCATAGATTCCAGCTCACCTCATCTGGATTCTCTCAGGGACTTCACAGAGCCCCTCCGTACAAGGTCTCCCCCTCCCCCTGCTCCCTTCTTTAAGCCTTTCCCTGTTTTATTTTTCTTCACTCCACCTATGCCTCTCTGACACACAGTGAAACTTCCAAAGCTTGATTTCTGTGGGGAATTAGTTCCAGTACACTCCACCCTGCCAGGATAACAATATCCACAAAAACTTAAGTCCCTCATATGAAATGGCAACAGATTTACACCTATGCACACCCTCCTGCATACTGTGAATCAGTAAACCTTCATCCCCAGATTATTTAAACCTGCAGACACAGAAAGGCGACCATATTGGAACTGGAAACTCAGCTCTTTCTTCTAGCCAGGCCGGGCCGGCGCTCCCTGCTCTCCATCAGCACAAGCCGGGGCCTCCGCTTGGGGAATTTTCCTGGACGTGGCTTATCATAGGCATCAAGTGATCTGCAATCGCTCTCTCCCGAAATAGCCCTTGCTAATTCTCCAGAACACGAAACAGGAACAAGGACATTCACCTTCTGTGGCTGTTGCAGGTCCTATTTAAAACTTCCCCTGTTGTACGCAGAGCCGTCTTTGTGCAAAGCCGTGGTGGGGAGGCAGGGCAGAGACTACGGTCTTCGATGGCACAGACAGTCAAGCCAGGCCCATGAGCTGGATCAACTATTTCATGTCTCGTCATCCAAACACCATAAATTTTTCTTTTATAACCAGGCAAAAGTTGAACCAGGCCATTCAACAAACATGCACTGAGTACCCACTATTGATTCATCAACAGATGTTTCCTGACAGCCCACCGGGCCCACGGCCCTGCTCCAAATGCCAGAGATACCCAAAACAGGCCAGACGGGGAGCTCAGTTCCCCTGTGGGGAACAACAGACAGGAAGCCTGGACAGATTGTGTTTCACAGAACCTTTACTTTCCCAACTGGAAGCTGGATGGATCACGCACAATGATGTGTTAAGTTAATGCCAGTAAAACGATTTATAAAGCAATCAAGCCGCCAAGGTGGACCGTCGAGTAAGAGCAGGGTCTGTAATAACCTATACTTGCACAAGCCCCTCACAAGGAAATTCCATGTCTCCGCTTTGGTATCATGTAAACGGGCGAAAAAACAGCCCTCTGAAAATGCAAGGAGTCACCAGCTTACTGTCAGAATTGACTCAGCCAGTGTGTCCTAAAAATAACTGACACAGAGAATTCACCTTAAAATTGCCACAGGTAGGTAGCATTCCCAAGGATTGGGCGGGAAAAAAAAACAAAAACGTATGTATCTCCTGCAAGGATGTGGTGTCAGTCCAGGTCTAGAGCAGCTTGACAACAACATCTTTTTTTTTTCCCCCCAAGATATCCCATATTTCAGTGGTATTAAAATCTGAGGAAAAAAAATCCATGCATCTAGGAAGCAACAAGGTATGGTCCACATGTCCTTCAGGTCTGGACATGAACTCAGCCCTGTGGCCCAGTTTCTACCCAGGCAATAGGTCTGTACACAAGGACCCACCGAGACTGAGCTGCTTCAGCTTCACAGCGACTGTAAATCTTTACAGGGCAGTCAGCCTCATCAGTCGCCTCAAAAGCAGCTGGTGGGTTTGAACCACTGACCTCACATTTAATAGGCCAATGCTTCCCTGATAGGCCTTTACATAGGTCTATAAAGGGGACACAGGCGCCCTGGTGGCATCGTGCTGACAGGTTGGGCTGAGACCTGCAAGGTCAGCAGTTCAAAACCACTGGCCGCTTTGTGGAAGAAAGATGGGGCTTTCGACTCCCATAAAGTTCCAATCTCAGAAAATCACCAGGGCAGTTCTTACTCTGTCCTATCGGGTGAGTTGGCATCGATTCCAAGGCAGTGAGGTTTGGTTTGGGTTTCTTTCTTTTTTTTTTTTTTAAAGGAGGCACCATCAATCTAGGGAGGTAGGAAGACCTGAGAAGAGTCAGCCATTTAAGAGCCAAAGGGCAGGACTTGCTCAAGGATGACGTTCAGAAGGGCTGAGAAAGGAGGAATGGAAACAGAAAACAGAGGGAGGAGGCCCAGGAAGTGATGTGTGTTGAGGGGATTGTGGTGAACAAGGTGAAACAAAGCACGGATTGTCTACTGTAAAGCTGATGGTGGGCTCCCTAAACCTTCACCCACTACACAGTAAAGAGTTACAAGGAGAGATGCGGCCCATAGCCCAGTCGATGCACAGCAGGGGCCCTGGGCTTCTGTGCATAGCTCCCTGCGTTGTTTCTTTGTGTGCTAGATTCAGGATGGGAAACCCTGCAGGCCACCTTCCGTCTATGAATGGTCTTCTTCCACATGCTTGGGGCAAAACCACAATTCTACCCATAAGCATCCTTCGAATCAACAACTGGCTTGGGGAAAGAAGGAAGGAATGTATATTCTCCTGGGGGCGGGGGGGGGGGGGGTTGGATGAGCCCATGAACCGTCTGTCTCAGGTCTAACTAAGGCCCGAGGAGGGTGCAGCTTCTAAAAAGATCACTGTCAGTAATAACCCAGCAGCCCTAAGCAGAGAATGAAAGACCCTCTGTGGCTCCTGGTGAGAAGCAGTTCCAGAATTGAGCTTGCCAGACCTAACTCACGTGAACTCAGGCAGATGACAGAACTGATTGTGTTTGCTTTCCTCGTCGTCGTCGTCGTAAGTAGGGGAACGGACTCCCTCAGAGGTGGTCGGGGAGGTTAGAAAGTGAACGCATGTGGCTGTGAAGTGCCCTGGGTCTCAGGGATTCCAAGCACTGACCCTCGGCTTTCCTAGACGGGGGTCTTCATGGGGCACCTCTCGGGGTCTTCTCTCCTGGGGAGAAGCTGCTGGGTTTGAACCGTCAAGGTTCCTCTTAACAGATGAGCCCCTAACCAGTGCATTACCAGGGCTCTGTCGACAAGAAAAAAATATTTATCAAATATTCAGTAAAGGGAGGTCACTCTATTACTGGGACTCCCGGGGTGGCACAAATGGTTAAACTCTGTACTACTAACTGAGAGGTCGGCTTATAGACCCTTCAACTGAAGGTCATTTAAAATCCGAAGAAAGAAGTAAAACAAGCAACAGCTTTTGACTCGTATGTGCGTGCATGTGCATGCATGTGCGTGCGTGCGTGTGCGTGTGTGTGCACATAACCTGTTGCCATTATGTGTGGAGTCCATTCTGACACATAGTGACCCTACAGAAAATGACACCTATAAGGGTTTCCAAGGTGGTCCGCTACAGAAACAGACTGCTGCCACATCTTTCTCCCAAGGGCTGGTGGGTCCAAACCACTGACTGGCCTGTTAGTTAGCAGCTGAGCGCCTCACGCTTACGCCTCCAAGGACACGGGTGCAAGCTTTGGCAAAACTGGGCTTTAGGAGAAGATAAATGAAGATACTGCACTAGCTTATCTATGCAGCTTTATTCTCTGTAAGTAAAGGAAAATATTATAACTGGAAATAGACCCGATACACAGGAGCTTCAAAAAGTTCAGGGGTTGTCGGACAGGGTGAGACATGACAAAATAATAATAATTTATAAACCATCAAGGGTTCATGGAGTAGGGGAGGGAGGGGAAGAAAATGAAGACCTGATACCAAGGGCTCAAGTAGAAAGCAAATGTTTTGAGAATGATGAGGGCCACAATGCACAAATGTACAAATGTGCTTGACACAATGGATGGATGGATGGATTGTGATAAGAGATGTATGAGGCCCCAATAAAATGATTTAAAAAAAAGGTCATGGGAAAATTCCACTCTGTTTCCATTCTTCCCCAAACGTGTTGCAGCACCATTCACAGTGGGGTTGGTGAATTACTGACAAGACCACTTACACGCTTCACATCAACGCCTCCCCCTTTCACGTTTCTGCCCACTACTCTCCCCAGTCCCTTACCCCGGAAGATAACATCTTTGGCAGTAACTGTATGCAAAGCAGTTGCTTTCCTTACCTGTGGGGAGAGGAGTGGTGTTCTGGATCCGAAGCAGAAGCCACTGGCATGATGCTCTTGGTGTTTTCTAGCTCTTGATTCTCTGGAAAATCACACAAAGAATTCAGTGTCTGACAGGAGAGACTATGACTACTGCATATATGGATGCATATATGTACACTATGTTTGCATGCATGCATACATATACATTTCAACAAACTCTGCCTTGTCCTATATATATATTTTTTTTCTTCTGTGTATATACTTTATATGCTGGAAGGCCCAGCCCCCATATAATTCAAATCACCACATCAATTATTTTCAGACAGCCATAACCCACTTACTAAAAATAATTCACTTAAAAAGCACATCCATACAGAATCACTCCGAATTCTGACTCATATTTTTCCGAGGGCGGATGGTGGAGTGGGAGGTGAGAGGAGAACTGGAGCTGGGTCTCCGAGTAGGAAGTGCCACACCTGCATCTGATGCAAATCCTTCTGCCCAAGGTCAGATGCCTTTCATTCGGTCTTTCACTCATTCACCAATGATTTATTGATGTCTGTGATCTGCTTTTCAAAGAGCACACAGATAAAACGTATAAGGAAATCCATGTTCCCACGCTCACAAGAAGCCTCACCATCATCACAATGCTGCTGGGAAAATCAAGGTGCGGAGGCAGGACCGACGCCCACTCACACTCTGTCCTTCACTTCCCGTTTGTTCATTTGACCTCTCCTGGCGCCCTCGGGGACCCTCACGCGGCATTCTGCGTCTTCAGATGGCTCCTGGTTGAGCCTCCTTCCATTAGGGCAGCAAGAAACCCAAGCCAAACAAACCACTTCTCCACACAAAACACAGCTCAGGGGAATACAATGAAAATACAGAACGAGAGGGCTGAGCCCCGTGGCGTAGTGGTTGTGTGCGGGACTGTGGTCCACTGGGACGGAGGTTCAATTCCAGCAGTGGGGCTGGGCCTCCTACTCCCACCGCGAGAGAGCAGTGATGCCCCCCCCCTCTCAAAAAAGAAAGAAAATACAGAACGTTTCCGAATTTAGGGAAACAACAAAAGCTAAAAATGGCAAGCAGATATGCTTTTAGCCTCGTCAACTGGTCTGTCGGTAAGATGGGCTTTTCCTTTGGTCCATCCACAGACTCTTGGGTGGGAAAGGCCTTCAACAGCGGCCCCATCCAAGTTTCCTTCCAGGGAAAGAACTTGGAATCGGAGACCTCATGAGCTGTGTCCCCATCTCTGACACTCAGGAAGAGGTCCCTTTTCCTGGCCACGCTCATAGAAAGTCCTCCCCTCTGCTGCCCCATCAGTCATTCTTTCCAAGGTCCTTTCAGAGAGGGAGCAGGTGAGCTCCCTCTCCCCCCGGCTGCCCAGCGTGGCTTTTCCAGGCCTCCCTGAGGTGACCTCTGACCCGGCTGCCTTCCTTCAGTTTGTTCCATTAAAAATAAGCAGATAAGTGGACCATGTTCTGATCCATACAATAAAGCACAATATTTCTTGGCATGATACCTTAAACCAGATACTAGATTTTCAACTTCAAACGTAACCTGTTGGCCTAAATTTAACCATAGTCTCCAGAGCTTATATAAAAAAAAATTTTTTTTCGGGCTGAGTCCCGGTGGCATAAGTGGTTGAGTGCGGGGCTGTGGCCCGTGGGCTTGGCAGTTCAAATGCAGCGGCGGCTCTCAGGAGCGGCACTGGGTAGCGCCCACGACCACCAGAGGCAGTGATGCCCGCCCCCACAAAAAAATTTTCTTTTCCAAGCCCAAGCTCCTGTGTGCTCTATTTCTGAGACAGACTCCTAGAAAATATTTTTTTCTTTTAATTTAACTGCAGAACTCTCTCTATATAAATAATATATTCCAAATTGACTTTATGAAATTACACCACAAAAAAACTAGAAATAAGAAGCTATTTTACAAAAAAAAAGTTAGGGCTAAGCCCCAGTGGCGTAACTGGTTGAGTGCGGGACTGCGGCCCGCGGGCTTAGTGGTTCAAATCCAGCGCTGGTTCTCAGGAGCGGCACTGGGTAGCGCCCACGACCACCAGAGGCAGCGATGCCCAAAACAACAACAACAACAAAAGGAATGATGGAGGTTCAAGGACCAGGATGATCAAATGTGATTTAATGGATCTAGGGCTAGTAGGCATCTAGTTTCTTTTCTTTCTCCTGTATTTACTGATCATGTTACAGTAAGTAATGGGTTATTTGTCCATTATTTATTCATTTATTTAAAATAGGAATCAGAGGCCTGAGCCCCAGTGGCGTAGTGCTTGTGCGCAGGACTGCGGCCCACTGGGATGGAGGTTCGATTCCAGCAGTGGGGCTGGGCCTCCTACTCCCACCACCTGAGAGCAGTGATGCCCCAAAAAAACAAAAAACAAAAAAAATAGGAATCCGGCTGAGCCCTGGTGGTGTAGTGGTTGTGCCCGGGACTGCGGCCCACTGGGTTGGAGGTTGAAATCCAGCAGTAAGGCTGGGCCTCCTACTCCCACCACCAGAGGGCAGTGATGCCCCCCCAAAACAAAACAAAACAAAAACAAATAAAGCAAAAAAATAAAATAGGAATCAAGTCTGGAAGGACAAATGTAAAACAGTTTCTTTTTTTTTAACTTTTTTTTGGGGGGGTGGGGTTTCATTGTGAAATGTTTTTTTTTTTCCTCTTTATCTTTTGACATTTAAAGTGTACTTTATCTTCCATTAATAAAATGATATCAATAGCCATTTAATTGTCATTCCATAGCTTTTAAATTTTGATGTTCTATATGCATATTTTAAATCCAGTGTGATATTGGTCAATACAAAGCTATTCTTTTACATATGCACAAGGGGACTTCAAAAACATATGGGAAAATCCATTTTCTTTTAATTCCATTTTTCCATGAACTTTTAAACTCCCCCTCCTAGTCACCATTTTCCTTTCCTCCCTTTCTCCCTCTATCTTCAACTATACATCTGAAATCATTTTGCTTCCACTTGTCATAAATGCGGACTTGGTTACAAGTGCAGTTCTGTTGATGTAAAACTGATGTTGAATTTCCCGAAAATTTACATCGTTCACTTTCATTCCCGCAGAGCACTTGGACTGAAAGCAGAGTTCACATTAATAGTGGTTCGTTTCTTTCAGCATTCTGAAGATACTCACCCACTGTCTTCTAGCTTTTACTTCTTCTGTGTGGATGTCCGCTGCTAGGTCTCGTTACTGTTACTGTCATTTTGCCCTGGCTAGTTGACTATTTTCTCATTTCATCTACGTTTGTCGTATTTAACCTGCTTGGGGTTCACAAGGCTTCTTAAGTCTGTGGATTCTATTAGTATGGAGGAATCCTCAGCTGTTCTCTCTCATTCTTGCTCTCCTCTCCAGGGGCTCCAGTTATACAGATGTTAGATCTTCTACTTTATGTTTCTAACCCAGGGGTGCTCGCATTTTTTCGCCATGAGAACTACTTATAAAATCCTCAATTTGGGCTGAGCCCCGGTGGCGTAGTGGTTGAGTGTGGGGCTGCGGCCCACTGGCTTGGCTGTTCAAATCCAGCAGCAGCTCTCCAGGAGCAAGGCCGGGCCTCCCACTCCCACCAGAGGGCAGTGATGCCAAAAAAAAAAAAAAAACTCAATTCAAAATGATCTAGCAAATACAAAAATGCAAAGCATGTCATTTACTTTATTACATTTATTCATAAATGCAGTGAGCATTCTTTATATGTACTATGTCTATGCACCTTGCATAATGAGTCCATATTGCACAACACAACAAAATAAACTATGTACATTTTTCATCATGACCTGAGTTTACTCTGATGACTTGCACTGAATGGGATGAGCCAGGGATGCATAGTCCAGACAGTAGCTGCTGACAGCCAGTCTCAAGCACACTTCCAAATGACCGCTAGTCGTGGTGAAACAGTACTTGGACTTAATGATCTTTATGTGGGAAAAGGCTGACTCACATAAAGAAGTAAAGCTGAATAATGCAGTCACAGAGGTGGCACATTTTCTCATGTTTGGGTACTTTCCATCTGCAAGCAAGTTCCAGAACTATTCATGCGCTCTGGACTTCAGCTCAGTGTTAGCTTGTAGTGTCAAAATCTCATCTTTCAGCCCTGACGAGTTCAGGGGAAACAGGTGCAATCTTTGATGCAAGTGAATCGGCCTCAGCATCTTCCCAAAAGGGACAGCGCATGAAGGTAGGGATTGGCTCCAGCAAAGAAAAGTCTTGAAAGCATTTGACTTAGCTTGTCAGCTTCGCTGCACTTAGCGCAGTTGTTTGCGCATGCATTTGACACCGAAGATTGCATGTGACTGGCTGCCTTGTGTATCGATCAAGTGACGGGATTGATAAGAGGCTTACCTCTATTTTTTAATGCCATGTGACCTACCCACCCTACATTTATGATCAACTAGTGGATCGCCACAACCGACCTATGGCGCATCCCTGCTCTAACCTCTCTCCTGAAACTTTCATCCTCGTGTTTCTTCATGCTTCATTCTGGACACTCCTGACCTTCAAATCACCATTCACTCTTAAGCTATTGCTGAAAGAGATCGGTGTTACTAGACCATCAACTGAGCTCTGCATTTCCTTCTGCATATTTCAGATAGTTTCTATCTGATTCTACTGTCATGAAGGTTGAATTTTAGACAGAAATGAAATTGCCATTAAAAAAAGGAAGACAGCAATGGGCTTAAAGAAATAAACTCAATCCTCGGGGAGAGATGTAAAATCGCTGTTTCACAACAATTAATTTGAGAATGTCTCAGAAAGGTCTGTTCCTGATGAGCAGAAAAGCAAAAGTTATGCATAAAGTGGCTCTAATTTAAGAGAGACGCACCGTGAACAATGTCATTTATTTGCTGAATAGGTAATGTACCTACATTACTCAAAATTCAGAAAGCATAAAAGTACAAAGGTGCCTCCCAAAAGGTCGTGGGCTTCCATTATTTTATTAACCCATTTTATGGACTCATTCGCTGCAGCTTACACCTACTAAAAAGAGCTGTGCAATCATCATAACCAGTCTTTGGTCACAAACTTCCATGATCTTTTCACTGCATTTCTGCACGCACTTTGGGAAGCACACTGGTTTGTCATAATAAGAGCCTCAGCCCTTGATCCCCTTCTCCAGCAGCAATCGCTGGAGAACTGTAAAGAGAGAGTTTATGTGTACACAAAGCAGGTATGGGGCTGAGTCCCGGTGGCATAAGTGGTTGAGTGCGGGACTGCAGCCCGTGGGCTTGGTGGTTCAAATCCAGTGGCGGCTCTCAGGAGTAGCGCTGGGTAGCTCCCAAGTGATGCCCCCACCAAAAAAAAAAATTTTTTTTTAAAGTTGGTGTGCACTTTTTTTTATACCTCTATATACATGTATTCTTTTTGGTGTTTTTGACACAAATATGATTGAGTAGATTAGACCCACAACTCTGTACTGTTGAAAAGTTTCCTCACTGGAAGGAGGGGAAAAAGAAGAGCTGAAACTCAGGGCTCAAGGTGAAAGAAGATGTTTGGGAAATGATGATGGTAATGTATGTACAAATGTGCTTGATACAACTGATGAATGGATTGTTTGTAAGAGCTGCAAGAACCCACCTACCCGAAAATGATTTGTTAAAAATAGAATAAAAACATAAAAGCTTCCTCAGTCATTCCAAAAGCTGACTAATATCTCACTGTATGGCTACTTCATAACTTTTTTTTTTTTTCAGGCATCACTGCCCTCAGGTGGTGGAAGTAGGAGGCCCAGCCTTTGCTCCTGGGAGCCGGAATTGAACCTCCATCCTAGTGCACACACTACGCAGTCCCGCGCACAACCACTACGCCACGGGGGCTCAACCCATAACTTATTTTTTACTGTTCTTTTGGGTTTATTTTCATAATTTATTTAACCAGGTCCCTACTCATGGATGTTTATGCTCTTTCTAGCCTTTCACCATTACAATGTTATGTATGTGTTATCAATGGTTATGATCCCTACAGCCTTAATTATGAGTTAATTTAAGAATTTTTGTGCCACCAAGATGGCCGAGTGGTTAAGGCATTGGACTTAATATCTAATGGGCTAGTGCCAGTATGGGTTCAAACCCCACTCTTGGTAGATTGGTTTAAGTAGTGTACATGAGGACTATGAGTTCAACAACTTGTAGTTGGATTCAAAAAAATACCCAAGAAAGGGAGAAACACTTAAGTTTGTTCCCAGAATTACAGTGTGAAAGATGCAGTCCTGTTTCATAGACAGAAAATAATTATGAACACAGTTTTTTAGGTTTCCTAAATTTATGCAGTAAAATTTAGACAACTACAAAGAAGCAAAAGACAATTTTCCCCTGGTATTATTTTTCAGATGTCAGCCAAATATAGACCCAATTCTGAAAGTGTTCCTAGAACAGATCAGAGGAATCAGGACACACTTTATAAATTTAGATTTTATGTGGGATTTTTTTCACTTTAATAAGTATCATGAAAACCTTAGTTATACATCAAACCAGCAATAGATTCATAGGCATTATTTTAGAGTGAGGCATAATTTTAAATGTCAATTGAAAACAGTTAACAACTTGACCCCCAAAACTATGTGCCAGCCAAGTCCTAACTCTTATTTACCCCTGTTATTCTTTCAATTAGGAATAGATTTTCTTTGTTATTGGGTTGTCCGGGTAGACTAAAAAAACAAATTCATAAGCACACATACGTATTTAAGAGTTTTATGTAAAGGGTAATTGTATATTAAGAAAACATCCCAACCCATATGTCCAATACCAATCTATAAAATCCTCTTCAGACTCACAAAACACATGCAATGAAGCCAGATGCAAGACGACCACAAGCCAGAGAGCAGAACGTCTTTGGATCCAAAGGCATTGTAAGCAACTCAGCGCTGGCAGGGGTCTCTCTGTGGCTTCTCCAGCTTCAGAGGTCTGGTTGCATCCGTGCAGCTTGTTCGACTCAGGGCACTAGGGGAGCTCGATGTGACTTTTTCTCAGGGATGTCTTGCAGAAAGTCGGCCTTGTCAGTAGAGAGTCTGCAAGCCGAGTGAGTGTCTCCCGCTTCTAAGGATGTACCAGATTTCCCAGAACTCTCAGAGGAGAAGGCCACGCCCACACAGAGGTCTCATTGGCTATCTCCAGATTGACAGGCTAGACTCCACCCCATAGTCTTAATCCTCATATTGATAACAGAGTAGGTGACTGCCACAGTCAATTAACATTTTCCATATATGAAGTTCAGTGACGTGAGCTATGTCCTTTGCATTTAATCATCATTTACACTATTTCTATCCATGATTGTATTACCATTAAAACGGTCTACTGAAGAAAAGGAAAGAAAAGAAAACATTTCAACCCAGTCCAGATCAAGTTCGCAAGTCTGGTATTAGCCCCTATGTCCGACAGCATTCTACGAAGTCCTTCAGACTCACAAAACACATGCGATGATGCTGAATGCAAGACAATCACAAGCCAGGGGTGTCGTCAGCATCTCAGCGCTGGCAGGGGTCTCCACGGGGCTTCTCGAGGTCCAGGTGTCTGCTGCATCAGGGTCGGTCCATGTGGCTTCTCCTCATGGGTGTCTCACAGAGAGCCGGCCTTGTCAGTCGAGTCTCTCAGGCGGTGAGTGTTGTCAGTAGAAAGTCTCCAAGGACGAGAACAGAGAGAGAGAGAGAGGTCTCCACCTCCAAGAAGGAAGGACCACATTTCCCAGAATTCTCAGAAGGCCATGCCCACACAGAGGTCTCATTGGCTATCTCCAGACTGGCAGGCTAGACTCCACCCCTGCACACTTCATCCTCCAACTGACCCCAGATGAGGTGCCTGCCACAATTGTCACCCAGGCAGTCCTCGGGACAGGATAGGTCTGAAGTTGGTCTCTTGAAAGATGGAGAGAGAAGATTGTAAGCAAGGAAGAAGCGATGGAGGAGACGGCTGCCATATATCACCACCAAGGCTCAAAGATCTTCCTCCGGAGCTCACTGGGAAAGTCTTCCCTTGGGAACTTTAGGCTTCTAGCCTACTACAAGATGAGAAAATAAATTTTGGTGTGTTTACGCTACAACTTTAACACATGTGCTATTTCTGTTAGGGCAGCACTCGCTTAACTAAGACAGTGGCCAAATGATGGTGGCATGACCCATTCTCACATGTTAAGAAGCTTTACTGTGATCTCTGAATGGCCCAAATCTTGGAAACATGCCACAAAGGGCGGGAAAACAGCAGCTCAAGAACGGCTGGATTTGGCCTTTCTCCCTCCGGGGCCATCACTGCCGTGCACCAAGAGACAGGTTGCCGAGCATTTTCAACTCACGGGCAAAGCGCCCCAAAGGCAGTGTTGTGGTTGCAGACCAGACACAAACCAGACACCAGTGTTGTGGTGTAACCAGACACAAACTGGTCGAGTTTGAGTTTGAACTAAACCTAGAGACCTTCTGCTCCAGTTTCTCCTTAGCCATTCCGAGTGACAGGCTCCTGAGAGGTCCTCAGATCAAAACCCTGGGTTGTACTGTGAGGGGTCTAACTAGATTCAGCAACACAGAACATAATCACAGGAGTGGGGGGCACGGGCAGACAAATGTGTAACCCTATAACCTAAAACCACAATACAAAACATTTTTTTTAACAAGTAGATTCTTTGGCATGGCCTCCTTTGCTGCCAATTCCAGACGGTTCCAAGTGTAACAGATGTCAGTGGAAACAGCCCCAGGTTGAGGACAGCCCGACTGTGGCAGGGAGCCTGCCTGCTCTGGGTCCGAACCACGAACACCTCACCCCTTTCTGGTCCTCAGGGCCTAAGTGCGTTACGAGCTCTTGGAGTGGTGTATTCCACACGGAATTCTACTTCGGATGACAGGGCCATCAGAAACTTTTTCCTGCATCTTCCCTGAAGTTCCCGAAGACAAACTAACAGCTACACGAATACTCAAATACTCTGCCATTCGGTGATGCAACACGGATCCCACAGAGAGTTTCGCTGATGACAGAGTGATTTCCCGGGCCTTGTGGGGGCCCGGAAGAACCCAGGTGTCATAAATAAAGGACAATTAAAAACAATTACAGTTCATCGCACAAAAGAACTCCGAGATCACCGGAGAGCTTCATCAGCACAGAAGCACGTTTCACCAAAGTCTTGGCTAACAACCATGAAGACATACCCCCACCCCACAAAAGGTGATCTGTGCATAGAACATGCTTTTAAAATCAGTTATGGTCATTCTGGAACATGACAAATTCCTGCTTTGAAAGAATATGGTATACTGAAGAACAAAAACTTTCCGCCTGATAAAAGCTCACCATCGAATCTCACTCCTTCTTGCTATTTTCAGAGTGACAACCTCTTTCATTCATCCTTCATTCATTCCTTCACTCATTCACTCTATTCATTAGTCACTGAATCATTTTTCAGAGGAAGGGAGAGAGAACCAATCAAGCAAATTCCTTATTTAATTTAGAGGAGCTCCGTGGCATAGTGGTTAATGGGGCTGCTAATTACAAGATTAGCAATTCAAAACCACCAGCTGCTCCGAGGAGAAAGACAGAGCTTTTCACTCCCATCAAGAGTTGGAAATTCACATCTCTGGTCTCTGTCCTATTCCCACTGAGCTGGTTACATAACCTGGTGTCAATTGGAGAATGAAGAGTGAAGCGGTGGAGTCTAGGCTGTCAGCCAGATCAGCCTAGGCTCAGAGCCAATGAGGCCTCTGTGTAGGCATGGTCTTCTCCTGAGGATTCTGGGAATTCCTGTATTCCTCCTTGGAGGTGATAGTCTCTGTTTCTTTCTCTCTCTCCTCACAGACATTGCAACTGACAAGACATATGGAACTATGGCTGAGCCCCGGTGTGGTATAGTGGTTGTGTGCGGGACTGCGGCCCACTGGGACGGAAGTTCAATTCCAGCAGTGGGGCTGGGCCTCCTACTCCCACCACCGGAGAGCAGTGATGCCCCCCCCCCCAAAAAAAAAAGACATATGGAACTATGCTAGTGCCCTGAGCCGAAGGAGTCAGGTGGAGGACCCTGCCAGTGTTGGGATGCTTACAACGCCGCTGGATCAACAGGCCTTCCTACCCAGTGACCTGTGATCTTCGTGCACTCGTCGTCATTGTATGTGTTTCCTGAGTCTGAAGAGGACTTTACAGATTGCGTATGGGACACATGGACCAATATCGGACTTACGGACTCGATCTGGACTGAGTTGGAATATTTTCTCTATATTCAATTACTCTTGTATATAAACCTCTCTCTTTTTTAATCATTTGGGGGGGGGGGCTCTTACAACTCTCATCACAATCCATCCATCCACTGTGTCCAACACATTTGGACATTTGCTGCCATCTTCTTCTCCTTGAGTCCTTGGTGTCAGGAGCTGATATCAATGACCTGATTATACACGCATGAGTGTCTATGAATGTGTTTCTCTCATCTGCCCAGATGGACACATCCACCAAACCCAAACCCAAACCCGAAGCCAGTTCGATTCACGGCTGTAAATCTTTACAGGGAAAGGCAGCATGGTCTTTGTCCTGAGAAGCAGCTGGTGACTGACCTCCTGGCCGAGGTGAGGTGCCCAATGCTTAGCCCACAGAGCCTCCAGGGATCATTTAGCACTCAGTGGTGGCCAAAAAACATGCCTCCAATAAACCGAAACCAAACCCCGTGCCACTGAGTGGACTCCAACCCCATGACCCAACAGGGCTGAGTAGAACAACTCCTGGGGTTTCCCAGACTAACCTGTGAGACTGCTGGTGGGTCCCCACCGCGGGACTGTGACTAGCAGCCCAACACCTGACCCACCGTGCCCCCCACCCCCGGTCCTTAAACAGGCCCTGCCCGACCACTGCCATGGAGCTGATTCTGACCCAGTGTAGGGTTTCCGAGGCAGTAAATCTTTACCGGAACAGGCAGCCCCCTCTTTCTGATTTTACTCAGGCTTATTCTCATCTCACCAAACTGAAAACACCTTGAAGGCAAAAACCAAAACCTGCCCTCAAGTAGTAATGACACAATTAATTGGCAAAAAAAAAAGTGATAGTAAATGTCATAACCAGGTGATAATTACATACTGACAGGAAAATCTCGAGAGCTAGCTCAGATCCCGTAACTTAATCTCCTTCAGGTGAAGTTCGGGCCTCTATCAAAGGGAGCAAAGAACGACTGTTGACAGGATTAAAGGCGAGAATAGAAGCAAATCGTTTCCCACACTTTCTGGTACACACTAAACACTGGCTGTGTGTCAGCTATTGCTACTACTCGAGCCCTGCTAGAATCCTGGGTTACTTGCTCGGCTGCTAACCACGAGGTCAGAGGTTCGACACTAACAGCTGCTCTTTGGGAGAAAGAGGAGTGTAAAGGGTTACAATGACCCTGGAGGGCCACTAAGAGTCGGAATGACTTGATGGCGGTGCCTTTTGAGTTTATCGTGACTATCATTCTCTTGGCACCGAGCCCACCACAGCAGGAAGAGTTTTCTCCAGTGGCAATAACCAACTCCCTACTTCAGAAAATCAGTCGATGAAAAACCCCAGGAGGACAAAAATCCCCCCCTGTAGTGCACTAGAGGGCTCAGTGGCAAGAGCAACATGAGCGTGACCTAAAAAGAAATCAGCGTTCGTCCGGCTATTTTGTGGACAGGGCAAAGATAAGTCACTCTAAAGCATTTCTGCTGATATCCTAGGAAAAAGCGAATACAGGACTCTGCTCAAAATCACAGGTGAGGGCTGAGAACCTCAAGGACAAACCCACTAGCCTTCGATTTACCCCTGTCCTCCAATATCTTCCTAAAGACCTTCAGATTTAAAATTCGCGGACATGGTAACCCATCGGGGAAGTGAAACCATGCTTTACTTATAAATAGTAATGCGGGCAAGAGACCGGTAACTTTAAACAAACAAGTATAAAAACCAAGCCGGCCGCTGGCAAGCTGATTCTGCCTCACAGCAAGTGGTGAGGACAGAGTCCTAAGGGCCCCAGGGCCGTCAACCTGTCCGGAGGCAGACTGGGCCATCTTTCTCCCACTGGGGTCGAACCACCCGTCTCGCAGTTTGCAGCCTGATCAAGGCACCACCAAGGCTCCTTTTCACTTCTTCACTGAGCAGTTCTCTCGCTGTACGTCGACTCCGTGCCCTCCGTTTTAAAGTCGACTCAAAGCATAGAGGCGTTTCTGAGAAGGGGGAGCTTACCAAGTCATGAGACAGAGCTGAGTGAACCACGGGGTTGGGGGGGAGGTGGGGGGTGGAGGGTGCGTGCGAGTGGAGCAGCATCAGGAGGGAGGCGATAGGGCAGACGCTGAAGGCGGAAGGGAAAGCCAGGCACAATGCTAGAAAACACCCGCCGGGGCACCTCCAGCCTCCTCTGGCAGCAGTCTAGGCTAGCCAAAACGGACCTGATCCTCACTCTCAGGGCTCCCACCCCCAAACATGCCCACTGCCACCCGGTCAATTTTGCCCCCTAGCAACCCAAGGGCTACCATTAGTGCAGCACAGGGGTTCTGCACACAGTTCATGGGAACAGATGGAATTCAGAGAGGACGGGAGTGTCTCTGGAAGCCCCCTTGCATGTACCGTGGGTCAGGTGGGACACTCAGAAAAGAGGGCGACCAGCCAGCCATCTGCTTCTGTTGAGATTACGGTCAGGGGATGGACAACAGAAAAGTGGGTGAAGGAGGACAGTGACTAGTGTAAGGTATGACAAAATAACAATAATTTATAAATTATCAAGGATTCATGAGAAAGGGGGACCAGGAAGGGAGGGAAAAATGAGGAGCTGCAGCGGCCCACTGGCTTGCGGTTCAAATCCAGCAGCAGCTCTCCAGGAGCAAGGCTGGGCCTCCCACTTCCACCAGAGGGCAGTGATGCCCCCACCCCCCCCAAAAAAAATGAGAAGATACGCAGGGCTCAAGGAGAAAGCAAATGTTTTGAAAAGGATGATGGCAATAAATGTACAAATGTGTTTGACACAATGGAGGGGCTGAGGGATTGTGATAAAAGTTGCATGAACTCCCTCCCCCCAAATGTAAATACTGACACAAAGTATGTGTATATACATATATATACATATACATATATAGTGAGTGCAGCTGTATGAGCTCCCAATAAAATGATTAAAAATTAATTAATTAAAAAAAAAAAAAAGATTACAGTCAAGTCAGAGTTAGAAACATGACAGACAATGTGGGCATGCAACAAGCTCCCGGCACAGGAGAGGAGCCTGTGGATCTCATCGGGCTCAGATGAAGGCATATATGTGGAAATGTGAAATGACCGAGAGATTTGAGGAAGTTGACGTGCTGCTGATCAACACTTAAAAAGATGGGGGAAGGGGCTGAGCCCCGGTGGCGTAGTGGTTGTGCGTGGGACTGTGGCCCACTGGCTTGGAGGTTCAAATCCAGCAGCTCTCCAGGAGCAAGGCTGGGCCTCCCACTCCCACCAGAGGGTAGTGATGCCCTCTCCCCCCCAAAAATTTCATAGAATAAAAAGATGGGAGATATAGAAGAAACAGTCACTACTCTAGGAGCTGACGAAGAGATGTATGAAGAGATCTATAAACCAGCAAAATGGAATATTCCAGGCCTCTGTGACGGCGTTGTGCTAGTTGCCCTTCTGGAGAGAGTTAGATGAAACCAAGACGCTATCCAGTGTGGAAAAGAGGAGCCTCTGGAATGAGGGGGATAGTCTGAAGAGAAACCTTTGTGCATCTTGATTCTGAGAAGTGACCAAGGATTCTTCCTTCCTATGATCAGTTGGTGTACAGTCAGCTTAAGGAGTTCTAGCAACTAAATGGCATTTTGATCTTTATCTCACCCTTCCAATAAATGTAATCACCAAAAATGCACCGGAAAAAAAAAAGATTACAGTCAAGAAAACCCAATGGAGCAGCCCACCCTGCTACTTAGGGACCCTATGAATCTAAGAGAAGGTACCTCATGACAGCTCAGACCTCACATGGATCAACTCACGTGATGCTTCCAACAAGCTTATGAAGCAGGTACTCTTCAGATCCCTGTTTCACAGATGAGAAAATGGAGTCAGAGAAGTGACTTGCCCAAGGTCACTGTGAAAGTAAACGGAGGGCCCTGTGGATCCACAAAAGGTCCTCCCTCTCTGTGCCGATCCGTGTCTACTTTAATTTCAGATCTGCAAACGGAATTGATGTTTGCTTCCTGGTGCTACTGATATTTGCAGGCGCCGTGGCTAGGTGCTGGGCCGCTAACCCACTGATCCGGGAAGCAGCCCTGGGAAGGACTGGCCTGTTGCTGTGGCGTTGACTCTAAGAGGCGGGAATATCAGCTCCGATTCTAGAGACCCCCTGCCACAGCCATTCTCAACCTGTGGGGTCGAGACCCCTTGGGGAGGGTTGAACCACCCTTTCACAGGGACCACCCAATTCATAACAGCCGCGAAATGACAGATATGAAAGAGCAGCGAAAATGACTTTATGGTGGGTGGGTCACCACAACATGAGGCACTGTATTCAAGGGTCCAGGCTTTAGGAAGGTTAAGAGAGAGGTCTGGCTCAGAGACTCTTCCGGTGGGATTCGGAGCCTGTGATCTTCAGGGGGGCTGAATGTCACCGCCTCCTCCCCAGAGAGCTGCTGGTGGATTCCAGGCATGCCAGCAAGCCTTGGAGGGCTGCTCAAATCACAGTGCCATCTTATCTGATGGTGCCTAGTCCCGGAAAACCGCCGGGCAATGCAACCCTATCCTCCAGGGGCTGCTATGGGTGGAATGGCCTGTTGGGACCTGTCCCAACAGCCACCCAAAGAGACCATCTCTGTCCCAGAAAATGGTTATTTCAAAAAGCCATCCCTCTAAGGTCCCTCGGTGTGGGGATGTCAGGGGCAGGGCATGCAAGTGTGGCTGCTGGAGCCTCTACTATTCGGTGGGCCCTGAAGCATCTCGTGTGTGTGTGTGTGTGTGTGTGTGTGTGTGTGTGTCTGCGCGCGCCCGTGGGGGGATCACTATGGAAGAAGGGTCCTGGAGAACAAGGTAGATGGCAGAGGCGCCTCCTTTCAGCCCCTATCAGCGACTGGGTTCATGCCCAAGCCTCAGGAGCCACCTGCTGTCACCTCTCCCTCTCCGACCAGGCGAGGACCCAGGTGAGGCGTGAGGCTAGAACGGAGGGGGCTTCCGGAGAGGGGCAAGGGGGGCTGCCCATCTGGATGGGGGCCAGGCCCCTGCTGGACCGAATCCAGCGGCCCACGTGCAGGTGTGCCGGGAGAGCGGCGACGGGATCCGATCCCCGGCGGCGGCTGCAGCGCGGCCGAGGATCGAGCAGCCCCCGGGGCTGATCTCAGAGAGGAAGCGGGGCAGGTACGGCGGGGGGGGGGGGGGGGGTGCATTTCGAAACAGCAGCCGAAAATACGCGCGAGCGAAACCCAGGGCCCCGCGCGCGTGGCGGCGGCAGCGGGGGCCGGGGGTCGCACCCCGGGGCGAGTGGGGTGCCGGCAGGCGCGGATCGGAGGGACTCGGCGCGAAGGGGCTGCCGGGGAAGCCCGGGCGGAGGCTCGCGCGGGTGGGGGTGGGGGTTGGACGGGCCCCCGGGGCTGGGCGGCACCCACCCGCCGGCGCCCGTCCTCGCGTACCTGCGGCGGCCGCCGGACTGGCCTCCACTCCCTGGCCGTCGTCCACGCCGCCCGCCGACCCTCGGCCAACTGCGGGGCTCCAGAAGCCCGGCCCCTCGGCCGCCCGCGGGTCCGACATCGGCGGCCCGCGCCCGAAGCGTCCTCGGGGCCGGCCGCGAGCAGCTCCGGAAAGAGCCGAAGGCCGAGGGAGCGCGGCGGCCGCGCGGCGCCGACGAGCGCCGAGCGGGACCCGCCGGCCGGAAGCCGACGCCGCCGAGCGGCCGGCCCAGCCCGCCCCGCCGCCGCCGTCACAGCGGCGCCCGTCACCGGAGGCCGGCGGCGCACCCGCGAGGAGGGCTATGGCGTGCCCTGGACGGCTTATTTGTAAAGGCCGGCCTTGAAGGGACAAACACAACCCGCGGAAGGGTCTGGGAGACACTTCCGGGAGCCGCGTATCCATAGAGACGCTGTCGGAAGTCGCGGTTGCTAGGAGACCGGGGGGCCTGGGCTGCGCTGCGTACGTACATGGCGAAGGTCCCGGAAGATTACGATTCCGGATCCGATGAGGACGAGGAGCCGAGTTCTGAAAGACCCGAACTGATTCAAACAGCGGAAGATGCCACACCAGACAGCATCGCAGAGCCACAGGCGATCCCCGCGCCTGGGAAAGACAACGTGGAAGAGGCGGAACCGCACGTCGCCAAGAACGAGCCGCTCAAGTCAGCCGGGACGCCTGGAAAAGACGCGTCTAAGGAGGCAGATGCAGACCTCGCCCAGGAGACTCGGCCAGGGACCCCTCCAGAGACATCCAGAGAAATGGGAGGAGAGCTCTTTATCGATGCAGAGGTCCCTGTGGAAGGAAAAATTAAAGAAGCCAGCCTCGAGGCCCCGAAGGAAACCAGACAAGATGGTAGAGAGGATGTGTCCCCCGAGTCGGTTGAGGGGACTCACCTACAGTTACCAACAGAAACCAAGCCCAAGCCGGAGGTTCTGGAGAGCACACTCCCTGAGACACAAGTGGAGCTATTCCGGGAGCCCAGACCCGAGCCTCAGGAAGCCATCGGTCCAGGGCCTTTCGACCAGACACAGCCCAAGTTCGCAAGTGATAGGCCAGGAAAATCAGTTGACAGAACAGACCCCCAGACACCGGAGGTGACGGCATCAGAGATTCCAGAGGAAGCACAAAGGGAGTCCGTGCAGGAGCAAGAGGGAGAGCCACCAGAGAAGCCTCCACCAGAGTTTCAGGAGCAGACACGAAGACAGTCTGTTGAGGCGGTTCTGGAAGCTCCCGAAGAGAGTAAACCAGAATTCCCAGAGGAGACCGGCAGAAAATCATACGAGGAGCCAGAAACTGAGCCACCGGAGCAGACTCCACCAGGGTTTCTAGAGCAGACACAAAGGCAGTCTGTTGAGGCAGTTCTCGCAGTTCTGGAAGCTTCAGAAGAGAGTGAAGCAGAGTTTCCAGAGGAGACCGGAATAAAATCATCTCAGGAGCCAGAAACAGAGCCACCGGAGCAGACTCCACCAGAGGGCCCGGAGCAGACACTAAGCAAGTGGACTGAGGTAACAGGGCAAAGCCCTACCAAGAAGAGACCCCCAGGGCCACTGCTGATGAGCGAACCCATGTTTCCGGAAGAAGCGTCAAGAATACCAAGGGAGGGAAGAAGTCCAAAGCATTCCAGAAGAGAGTCCCGTGAGGACCACTATTACACATCATCGCTGAGTGACCTCGAGCCTCCACAGGAGATCAAGCCAGAGCTACAAGGGGAGACACACACACAGTCAACTGAGCAGAAAAACCGAGCATTCCCCATTGAAGTCAGTCAGCCCTATGGAAGAGGGGTCTACATAGGATCTTCCATGGACGACACACTAGAACCCATCAAACCTCAGTATGCTGGAGAAGCTGATGAACTAGAGTACCTCAAGTACCAAATAAGAAAGACAAGAGAAAAGGAATTTAGAGAACTTGTGTTAGAATTCCACAGAGCAAACAAGGCAGAATTCACAGAAACAGACAGCAAGGTTTCAGAAGAACTGCTTGAGATAACTGACCATCTCATTCAAGAAAATGAAAGCTTGCATCCCATAGAAACATCCTCCAGTGAAAAGGAAGTTTTAGATTTGACTGAAGAGGCGACGGGATTGGTACCTATCGACGAAGTTGCCCAGCCAGACGAGAGTGGTCTGCAGTTTGCATTTCTCAAATGGAATCCTCAAGAGGTGGCAGACTGGATTAGCAAACTAGGCTTCCCTCAATATGAGGTATCCAAAATAACTTGTTTTGGTAGAGTTTTACATGTTCGCATCTTGCTCTGATCTGCTACTCTTCCTGAAATTTTGCCTCTAGGAATGTAGAAGGGTTCTGGACTGTGGTAGAAGTCATTTGCGGCTGAGCCCTGATGGCGCAGTGGTTGTGTGGGGGACTGCGGCCCAAAGGGTTGATGGTTCAAATCCAGCAGCAGCTCTCCAGGAGCAAGGTTGGGCTTCCTACTCCCACCAGGGCAGTGATGCCACCAAAAAAAAAAAAGGAAGTCATTTGCATTTTAATTTTGGTTTTGTCACCAATGCATATTTGTATATTGATGGGAGAGAATAGAGAGAGGTTTGATTTAGTTTTGCCCTGTTTGTCCACAAAGATCATACTTTTCTCTGCAAT
>PVJH01021939.1:0-37615 GCA_004026705.1 Nesogale talazaci | reverse complement strand
TTTTTTTATTTTATGATTTCCTTGATATTACTTCCCGGCTCATTTGGCTTTCAGTCATTAGTGTTCAATGCATCAAATCTGCCCTGATAACTGTTTCGATTTTAGATAGAATAAATCTTATTTTGCCTCTCCATGCATTTGTCTTTATTATTTATTAACATTGTTCTTTTTTAATCATTTCAGGGGAGCTCTTACATGTCTTCTAACAATCCATATATCCATCATGTCAAGCACATTAATAAATATGTTGCCATCAATCTTTTAGAGACTTTTTTTCCACATGATCCCTTGATATGAGCTCATTTTTCCTCCTTCCCCCACCCTTGCACTCTCATGAATCCTTGATAAATTATTATTTTTCTCATATCTTACACTGACTGCTTCTCCCTTCACCCATGTTTCTACTGTCTTTTGTTCCAATTCAGTTTCAACTTGTATATAAGCAATTGATGATTTGTCTGATGGCTGACCTCTTCAATTATTTTTGATAATGAGATTAGCTTCTAATTTGCTTCTTCTTAAAGATGTTTTCCATTTTATACTTGTGCATTCAACATGATTATGTCCAAGTATGCAGTAACTGTTTTTGGTCTTGAAAAATATATATTTATGATAGTTATTGCTCTTGCAAAATTCTATCAATAAACTTCTAGCTGTAATTCTAATGTTAATGCTATGTTTTCTAACTATTGTTCTCTCCACTTATGCCCAATATTTGCATTGCACTCATCAATTGTTATCAGTGCATTTTGAGTGCATGTATAAGCAATCTCAATGTGAAGAAGTTGGTAGACTTGTTCCTTTCTTCATTAATGGCTTTGTTTGCTGATGTGTTAATTTAAATAATAATAGTATTAACTAGATTTTATTGTACAGAGATAATTGTACTTCAATAGAGATCTTCAAATGTTCTTTTTGATAAAGGTGACCTATGCAATTGTATTCAACATGGCATATATTGTATATATTATATAATCTAATAGTTCAAACATTATAAAAAAGAGTTTTACAATTATCAACACAAGTGATTTTAAACCATTTGCTTCCTTCTTGTACATATTTTTGCTAGCTTCCCATTTGCCCCAAGTTCTTTTGCCATACTCTCAAGAAAAAACTAATTCAGTTATTGTCGCTATAAATTTAACTTTCCTACAATTAACATACAGAAAACATGCCCCCCAAAAGCCAACAGCAATAACCAGTGTTCCTAGGTTTATACAGTTCTTCCCATGTTCTGACTTTGAATGAAGGTGTGACATGGCTTCCTTTTGTGCAGTGTCTTATCAGCACACGTCTTTCCTGAAACTTCTCCTTCACTCACGTTGCGAAGGTTCCAACTATTTTGACGAGGGCAGGTCTTCCCTAGTCATTTGTCGAGGGCTGTCCAACCGAAGGGCCCTTCTCACTTTCTGGTACTGTATCAGATAATGTCCTCTTGTTCTCACTTTCTGGTACTATATAAGATAATGTCCTCTTGTTCTCACTTTCTGGTACTGTATCAGATAATGTCCTCTTGTTCTCACTTTCTGGTACTGTATCAGATAATGTCCTCTTGTTCTCACTTTCTCGCACTGTATCAGATAATGTCCTCGGGTAGGCACAGGACCTTCAGTGGTGAATCCCTTAGATGGTAGCTGCTTCTTTCTTGCTACCCTTTTCTGAGTCTGGAAGGTCTACCCGTTCATAGCACGGCCTTGCTACTGGAAATACAAGTGACTCAAAGCATTTACTGATGAAGACCAAGGACTGTAGCCTTCAGGATGGATTACAACTCAATGCAATTGAAACTACACTTGCAAGTTGTCAAGGATTCCATTTTTCTTGTTTCCGTAGCCAATGTTCATGGAAGCAGCAGTAAAGACAGGCATAGTGCAGGACATGACCTCTATAAAGTGTTAAAAAGTAAATATATCACTGTGTTGGGCAGACTTGTTACGTCAACATGGCCACAGAAGATTGGTGTGTCCGTTGTGACGGCACGACCAATCAATACACGGGATGAATTGAAGGGCACAGATAGGAAGGGCTCGGTGAGTCCCGCCCTCTCTCTCTTGCTTCCGGATCTTCGGACCAGAGAGCTGCTTTGTTCGTCCTGTGCCTCGACCTTCAAGCAACACTACCTGTGGGACACCTAATCGTGGACTGTGACCTGTGAGTTTAGGTTCCTTCAAGCCCTACTTCGCCACGCTCCTGGGATCTACATATCTTGAGCTGGGGACTGTTGGACTCTATCATCTGGCTGACTGTTGGCGACCTGCTCTGCTGTTTGCTGCCTGTGACCAGATAGCCTGAATTGCTCTACAGAGGACTACTCAGCGGCCCCCAAGACTTGAAGGACTGCCAGTCTTCTAGCTGTCTCACGCAAGTGAGTTGCACTGAACTATTTGTACTGCTTTATAGATTAGTTAACTGTTTCTTTGTTATCTTATATACTCTTCTTAATATATAAATATATAAAGAGAATTACTAGTGTCCTGGTTTTATTTCTCTAGAGAACCCTCTTTGACACAATCACTTTGAAAACAAAGATGTGCCTAACCCAACCCATGATATTTTTAATTGCCTCATATGCAGCTGAAATTGAGATAATGAATTAGGGAGACGGCAGATTTTTTATGCATCTAAGTTATTGTGTGGGAAAGAAATATTGAAAGTACCATTGTGGCAGTCATGTGCTTATGTTAATTTTATTATTGAAATGTAGGGGTGGAGTCTAGCCTGTTAATCTGGAGATAGCCATTGAGTAGCCAGTGAGACCTCAATGTGGGCCTGGCTTTCTCCTGAGACTTCTGGGAAATCTCACGATATTTCCCTCGTGAAGATGAGAATCTACCTTCCCCAGTTGTTGGGAGTTAGTCTCAGAGGCGATTTGTCATGGAAAAGACAAGATGGCAGCATCCAAGAAGCTAGAGCAGGCGGCTGAAAGACCACATAGCCTTGCTCTGATGGAGCCAGACCTCTGAAGCTGGAGTGGCATGCTGTTTATGGACCCTGAGCCCTGGATGCAAGGAGCCATGGGGAGACCCCTGCCAGTGCCGGGACTCTGCACCCACTGACCTGTGACTTCGTGAGTCAGTAGGAGACTTTGTAGACTGATTTCGGGCAAATGGGTTAATATCGGACTTAAGACTTTGTGCTGAACTGCATTGGGATGTCTTCTTAGTGTCACATTCCTTTTGTATATAAACCCTTTCCTTATACCCATATGTGTGTCTATGAAATTTGTTCCTCTAGTCTACCCAGACTAACACAATCATGTTCTTGCAGAAGAACAAGCAAATCTTTATTGAAAGAAATACAGCCAGACCTCTCATTAGGATCAAGGATGGCAAAACTTTGCATCACTTTGGATATGGCAAAAAAGGTAAATTGGTAAATTGGAAGATCAGAGAAGAAGAGGAGACATCTCACATGACTTATTATGACAGCAGCTGTAGCAATGGTCTCAAACATTGCTATAATTTTGAGATTGATGCAGGACAGGGCCATGTTTCATTTATTATGTATAAGCTGATTATGAGTCAGAGCTAGTTCAATGGCACCTGGCAGCAACAAAGCCACGACCTATCTAAATAGCTTGTTCTTTTAGTTTCAGGTTTTTTGCTTTGCACTTCTTTTTTGCTCAAGTTCCCATTGTCAGAGGATGCCCAGGCTCACTTGTCCATAACTTAGTTTCAAGCATGGTCTCATGAGTGTATTGAAATATGATTATACACATGGATGAGATAGGTATGATTCAACTATTTTTTGGGGGGAACCATAATCTGAGTTTTAAAATGGAGAATATACAGTTATAGTTGCCGAAACTAATAGAGTTAATATGAGAGGTAAAATTCTGAGAGACTAACGATTGGTACTCAGAGAATGAATGGTTTTTAAAGAGCATAGAGAACTTATTTGCAATGAATCAATGGAAGTTCAGACTATATCCTCAATTTGATTATAGTAAATAAGAACAATTTGGTCTTTTAAGACCCCAGAAGAGTTTCTTATAAGAAAGCTCATTTGAATCTGCCATTGAGCTATAATTCATTCCTGATTGGGACTGTAAGTTTCACATGTTCATTTTATTATGATAAAATAGTCAGAACTATTGCAGACAAACTATATTGTAATATAAGGCACAGAAATCCAAGGTTTCAGCTCATTAAATAGGAACTTAAAACAGATTCAAGTTACAGAAAGAACTTCAATCTTGTCACCTTTTGTATGTACTCATACACTTAATTTTGTCTCCAGTTTTTGCTGTTATTTTTGTTACTACAGAACACTAAATTAAAGATGTTACTTCTCTTTAAAAGAATTTAAATAGTAAGAAGGAGTCACTAAAGTTGAATCATCATTGCCTATGAAAACTTAAGACAAAATGGGAGTTAAATAATTAATTTTAAACAGTATTTCTGAAATACAGGTCTGTATCAATAAATGAATTCATATTTAGAAATAGAGGAAGAGCAAGATAATCATGAATCCATGGTGAAACACTGAAAATTATTACTTATGATATTAAAGTTTTACAAAGGACAAAACTGAAACCTCAAGATTCTTAAGAAATATAACAGTAACTTTGCAATCATATATTGTGATCTCTACAGAAAAAATATTTTCATCCCAGAATAATGGGAATGGGGTTTTGCATCACATAGAAGTCAGATAACTCTCCCATGCAAAATGTCTTTGTGCCATTAGCCTTTCAAAGGAAGCATGTTTTTTACCTACACTAAACAAAATAAAGGCAGCAAAGAAAGATCACTGGTGGTGCACTGGGTTAAGTGAGGCTTCAAACCCATTAGCCAAGTTACTCTGCTTCTGTAAAGATTCCATCTTTGGAAACCCTAAGCTACAATATGTCTCTGTCTTATAGAATAATTCTGAATCCAGATGGCTATATTACTGTAACCTAAAAATATGGTTACTTTACTAGGACAACAGTGGTCAAATATGACTGCTACAGGAATATATGGTCACCTTATTTTCATGAAGTGTGATATGATTCTACTTTACTTTGTTGGATTTTTGAAATTGCTTATTAAAAATTGAGAGTTTGTGGCAACCTGCATTGCACAAATCTGTATGACATTTTTCTAACAGCATGTGTTCACTTTATGTTTCTCCTTCCCATTTTGATAATTTTTTCAATATTTCAAACTTTTCACTACATCGTTGTACACTAAATAGAGAACAGTATAGTGTAAAGTTCACTTTTAAATGCACGGGGAAACCAAGCACTGGTGTGACTCATCTCATTGTGGTTTTTTCTGTATTATAATTGCCTGGACTGAACCTGTAATATCTCTGAGGTATGCTTACCAAGCAGCTATTTTAAAGCCCTAAGTACTTTACTCACTTACTTCTATGTTTAGTCAAGTTTTAAAACAACAAATATTGGCTGATAACATGTGAAGTGACCATAGTAATCTATAAAGTATAAGCATATTATATAGGGATCTTTAGTTTAATCTAAGGCAGGCAAGACCAGCACTGCCTGCTTATAAATAATAAGTGCCGGAATAAATTCAAAACCGAATTCAGAGCCCTCATATCAATTCCCACTGATGGCAATACTTTAGGAGAGAGTATAACTGTTCCCAATATTTCCAAGGAAGATTTAGGGAAGCACTTTTTTCAGATCTTTCTCCAAGAGCAACTGGCGAGTTCAAATCATCAACCTTTCAACTGGTATCCAAGCTACTAATTTAGAAAGAGGGGGAATAGAAAAAAGGGGTAAAGTACCAGTATTTTTTGTTATATTGATATATACTAAGGAGCTCTGGTAGTGAAGAACCACTAATCACAGGTCCGCAGTTTGAATCCTGCCAGCAGAACAGAGGGAGAAAGATGAGACTACCTACTTCTGTAAGGATATAAGGTCTTGGAAATCCAAAGGGTACAGTTCGAATATCTTCCAGAGGCTCACTATGCATAAAAATTGATTTGATGATAGTGAGTTTGGGTTTGGTTACCCTTGACACTTGAAAAAGATTATATCAAGAACAGGAATTGATTATACTGAAGTCAAGTAAATGGAGGCATAAGTGGGGAAAAAAGAAAAAGAAAAACAATGCAGGAATTTATAAAGTACCAGCAGAAATGTTTCAGCAATGACTTGCAACAGTGGAAACACTCACTTTTCTATATTGGTATCAAACATTTGTGAAATACAGCTAACTGGGGCTGAGCCCCGGTGGCGTAGTGGTTGTGCGCGGGACTGCGGCCCACTGGGACGGAAGTTCAATTCCAGCAGTGGGGCTGGGCCTCCTACTCCCACCACCGGAGAGCAGTGATGCCCCAAACAAACAAACAAACAAACAAACAAAAAAACGAAATACAGCTAACTGCCCTTCCAACTGGAGAAACTCTGTAGTTGTTCTTGTTCCAAAGATTACTCAAAGACTAGATATTATTGGATCATATTATTATATTTCTCAGAAGTAAAATTTTGCTAAAGTCAACTAACAAGGAACTTCTTGAAATTCAAACTGGAGTCAGAAAAAGCTGTGATCTGACTTGCATTATATAAATGCTGACTGAAACCAGAGCATACCATACATATGATTACCTTTAATATATTGATCAAAGTCATTGAACTGGATGGACCATCACAAACTTTCAATAATATGGAAACCAATGGAACTTGCAGAACACTAATTTGTGTTCATGTGGAACCTGTCATAGGCCATGAGGAAAATAAAATAAAATAAAACAAAGAGATGCTATATGATTTAAAATGAGGATTGTGCTGCAGGACAACTGTGTCCTTCACCAACTGATATGCTGAGAAAACCATCTAAGAAGCTGGATTACAATAGGAAAAATGTGGGAATAAGCTAGGAAGAAGATTCTTAAACAGCCTATCATATACAAATGGATTAACCTTGCTTCTTGCAAGCAAATTGTGCTTGAGGTACTTGTCAAGGAGTAGAAAAGAATAAAACACTTTGTATGGATTGCTGTGATTAAGTACCACGAGTTGGTTCTCATTCATAGAGACCCTCTCTACAACAGAAGGAAACATTGCCTGGTCCTGTGACATCCTCCCAATTGTTCAAGCTTGAGTCCATTGTTGAGAACACTGGGTCATTTCATGCCATTCAAGCTCTTCCTCTTTTTAGTTGCCCCTCTACTTTACCAAAGCATAATGTCCTTCCCCATTTGATTCGTCTCTAAGAATATGTCAAAAGTATTCAAAAGGAAAACCCACTATGCTTGCCTATCTAGTGGTACTTCTTCCTAGATAGATTTGTTTTTCATATGACAATCGGTGGCTCCTTAAATGATCGTCTACAGCACCATATTCAAATTCACTAATTTCTTCAGTCTTCCTTATTCAATATCCAACTCTCTTTGAGACAATTGAGAATATCTTAGCTTGGATATGGTGCATCCAAGTTCTCAAAGCAATGCCTTTGGTTTTCAACACTTTAAAGGAGTCTTGTGCAGCAGAGTTATTCAACACAATCTGTCTTTTGATCTTTTGACTGCTGTTTCCACGAGTATTGATTATGGACCAAGCAAAATCCATGGCAATGTTAATCTTTTCTTCATTCATCATGATGTTACTTACTGATCCAATTGTGAGGATTTTATCTTCTTTACATTGAGTTGCAATCCATACCGAAATACAATCATTGCATGGATCACAACTCAATAAAAATTAAAATCCATACAAGTGAATCAATAAGCAGCATCATGATAAACATAAAACATGAGGTTGTCATGGAATTTTTTTAACTCCACTCTCAATTTCAAGGGAAGTAAAAGCAGGAAATCTAATGATATTTTAAAATGGGTAAATCATTGAAACTAATCGCTTTAAAATCTTAAACATTAAATACCAGTATGTCATTTTGAAGACAAAGATGGACCTGCTTTAAGCTATAGTATGTTCAGTAACTTTTTATGCATGCAAAACATGTATAGTGAATAATGAAAAAGAATTAATGCATTTGAATTGCATATATGTTATTTGTAAAGAATATTAAACATACCTTTAACTGTCAGAACAACAAATAAATCTGCTTTTAGAATATATTCAACTAACATGGCCCTAGAATCAAGGATGATAATATTCCAGCATACTTTGGACTTATCCTATCCTCAGGAAACACCAGTCCCTAAAAGAAGGATGTCATGCTTAATAGAGTGCCACAGAAAAAAATACTTTAAAGCAATAAGAAATGAAAAAAACAGAGTAACTTCACTTGCTCTCCATAAAATGGATGAATCTCATGAACACTGTCACAGTTACTTGATTTACTACAGTCAACTTGAGAAAAGGGGTTGAGACTAGCCTGCCAATTAGATCATAGCCAACTAGGGCTCTGTCTGGGTATGGTGTTCTGAGAATTTGGAGAAGTTCTGTCTTCCTCTCTTGTGGCAAAACAAACTCTCTTCTTCAGACCCATTCCTGTTGACAAGTCACATGGAGCTAAGCTAATGGAGTCAGAGCCCTGGAACTGTAGGAACTACATGGAGACTCATGCCAGTGCTGAGATGCTTCCACTACCACTGGATCCACAAGACCTTGCACTCGCTGGGATCTTCCCGCCTTTGAAATTGTTGCATGGCTGTGTGCATCTGAAGAGGAATTTATAGAATGGTTTCAGACATATGGGTTAATGTTGTATTTATGAACTTGATCTGGACAAGGTTGAGAATTTTTCTTAAAATACAGTTGCTATTTGATACACACAAATGAGTCTCTATTGGTTTGTTTCTCTAGTCAACTCAGACTAACACAAATATATGATTTAGAAAAAGAGTCCAGGTCCCCAAAGGTCATATTGTGTAAGTCTACTTCGACAAAATTTTAAAAAGTGATTCAGACAATCTATGGTCTTAGGAGTCAGGGCATCTCTTAACATTGGGATAATGAGAGGAAGGAGTCACAAGGGTGAATTCCCAAAATGGGTGATGATATATTGTTTCTTAATCTAGATATTCATTATATGGGTGTTAAGTTTGTGAAAAACTCCAACTGGAAACTTTCTTATATGTAAATTATAGTTCAATTAATAACATTTATAAGAAGCAAGCTTTGATCCAACACTGGTGAAAATTATAATAAATTTGAAATTAATGAGTTGTAGTGTAATGATATTTTAAAACATAAAAGTTCTAATATTCATTTTAAACTTTGTAGAAAGTAGTACTTGGCAAAAATGTGTTCCAACAGTTTATGTAACAGCTTGACAAGATCATTTCCAATTCTAAATCTCCTTTAAAAGGTCTCTATCCATATCTTTTTAAAATAAAGAGATTATAAAAAGATGTGAACAGCATGACCCAAATTTTTGTGAGATATATATATCTACATATCTTTTTCTATAACTTCCCTTTTTACATCATATTTCATTTTTTTACAAAATATAAGTTATTTTTTACTTTCAGAAGAATCCCTACTGCTTTAAGAATGGTATTCTAGACAGAAAAAATAAGAATGTGTTGAAAGAACCTCTTGGTTGCTTTTTAGTGGGTAAGACAAATTGTCAGAGGCATCACCTTTAACTGGTGATATATTAAAAGTAAGGAAAGTAAGATATAATTTGTATTTCTGGGCTGAAGTCATTAGCTGAGTTGTACTCTGTCATTCAAAATACACTTAGGAATATTTGCAGAAGAATTATGGTGATAAAATGAAAAGCAAAAATCTAGATCTAAAATCACTGTTTCCTTTTATTTAAAAATTTATAAAATGCCTTCTCTAAAACGTTGAACTCTTATTATTCAAATATTTACTATAATCACAATTTTTCATAACCGAGAAATGTATTATACTAGATCACATTTTAAGTAATAAGTCACTTTCTTGTTTATTTCATACTTCCTTCTGCTAAGAGCTATTTGCCTTCCTTAAATATCTTAATCATATGTTCTCTTTTTATTTACATTGAAATATATAGTTATTACAATGTGACATATGTCTAATAATTTACGGAATCATTGCATTAATAACACACACCACTGTTATTAAACATGTTATTAAACATGTTATTCATTGGTGCTATACATACTTCACATTATTTTATTACATGTGAAGAATTGAATTTTGGTTCCATTAATCACAGCTGCAAAAGAAGATTTAGCAGGAAATTGATGAAATTAAAGCTTCAAAATCCTTAACTCTTCAAACATCTCCCATGACCCCAGGTCCCAAGTATGGACCTCACATATCTAATCAATTTTTTTGAACTAGGAAAAGTAGAATGTTTTCATCATAGTATTAGTCATTACAACTGGTGTTAAAATCAATGTGTAAGTTAATTACACCTTTTGTGATATAATTTCCCTTCTCATCTAGTAATATCAATGTGGTTCAAGAAGTTTAAGTATCTAAGAGGAATTTCAGTTGGTCATGCATCATTGAGTAGTTTATTATAAATTGCATATCTTCAGTCATTTTATTTTAACATTATCTTATCCCCAGTCAATCAGGTACTGACTGTATCAATTCACCTGGGACTTTGACACAAAGCTGGAGATTCTGGAATGAGAAAGAACCATAACCTAGTCTTTCAAAAACACTTATGAGACAGTTAAAATTACTGGTAGCAAATTCTGTTCTCATTGCTGTCAAGTGAAAAAAAGAAGTCTCTATTTGCCAGGAATACACTCACCCATGCAGAAAAAAACAATGTATACAATCACTTTCTATGTTTTCTTCTTTCATGGGAATCAGGGAAATAGAATTATCAGAATTCCTGTCTTGATAGAACACAAACATTTGGTAGCATTATGTATATCAATTAAGTCCGTTTATTATGTTGGATGTCTTATATTTCCCATTTTTCAGTGCATGTATTTTTTTATATCTGGCACTCTTATCTTATTCAAGAATGGAAATTCCAAACAAAATAGCAAAGAGTTCATATACAAAACATGAAATTCTGAAAAAGGAAAAATAAAACTCTCACAGAATTAACAAATTTTTTGGGAGGGGAATCGTTTGATAATTCTCTTACTGAGCAGTATGGCATCCTAAGAATAAACTCCGTGCCAGCAAGTCAGTGCTGCCTCAGAGCAGCATTGGTTAAAGTAGCTAAATTTATTGCTGATTTGATTTATTTTGAAATCTGGATACTAGAAAAGATAATGAAATTCATATGCCATATACTAACCAAAGTATAAAAGATATTCTGACCTAAGACACATTGAATATCCCTCAAAATTTGAAAAATTTAAAATTTATATGACAATTATAAATACAAGTTTCAAAATTAAAGAAACTTTTTAGAACTGTCAAAACTAATAAAAAATATTTCAATCCATTGTATTATTTTCTCCAATTACAATAATGTAATAAAATTGCTCTTTTGGAAGAAATGTTCCTAGAATATGTAGAAAATATATTAAAGCTATATCATGCTATCATTTTCCTGATTATAATATTAAAATATTTGTCAGTTTTACAATCGGTACTTTTACCATATTACTTTCCTTTATACCTAGATGTTGTCTTTTGAAATTTTTTTGCATTTTCATTTTGTACTTTCATAAAGTAAGCCAAAAAGATAGCATAAATTCCAAGCCTCATAATGTCCCAATCAATGTACAAGATTTTTTGCGTGACATTTGAAATTATTTTTCTTACCTAGTTATAAACTCTAATATATTTAGTCCTCATTGAAGTAAGCTTATCATAGTCACTTTCATAATGGCAAACATAATCAATAAAATTGACCTCTAAATATATCAGGAGGATTTGAAGTGTTCATAGAAAAATATTAAATATAATGAAATTTTTGCAAGATTCTCTAAAGCCTCCTTCTATGTCAATAAATTAACTTGTAGGAATTTACCTGAGAAACTAAGTACCATGGAGATTAGATTATAATTTTTTTCTTTTATAGAATTGTGAACACTCTATATAAATTATATATACATATGCATAAGCACACATGTTCTGTTCTATATATATGCTTATGTGTGTTTGTGTATGTGTATATATATATATGGCTTTTTTATCCTATAAAGAGTTACAATCTGGGCTGAGCCCTGGTGGCATAGTGGTTGTGCATGGGACTGCGGCCCACTGGGATGGAGGTCCTATTCCCGCTCACAGGAGCAAAGGCTGGGCCTCCTACTCCCAACAGGGCAGTGATGCCTAAAAAAAAAAAAAAAAAAAAGAGTTACAATCTTGGAATCCCGCAGAGGTAATTCTACATTCTCCTAGAAGTTTGCATCAACTTGAGGGAGCAGAGTTTTTGGGTGTAGGCATATTCCGTTGGGTGTGTATGGAGGTTTATGTGTTGCCTTGGTTTTGGTATTGCAGTGAATTACTTAATACCACCCTATCTATAGTCTTCATAATCCCTACCATACACGGTGAGGACAATGTGAAGAACACAATTTCTGACAATGGAAATAGGTGCTTGGTACCCACATGAAGGTTGTTTTCAGGAGGCATCGAGTCAGCTCTGACCCACACCCATCTCTGCCCAACAAAACGATGGTGCATCTTCCTGAGCCATCCTCACGGCTGCTCCGTAGCTTCAGACCACCGACGCAGTCACTGTGTCCATCCATGTTGTCAAACACCTCCCTATTTTTGGCTGCCCGTCCACTTTACCCAACATGATGTCCTTCTCCAGGGACTTTCTTGCCTCTCCTGACAATATGTCCAAAGTATATAAGACAAGCCTTGCCATTACAGCATCTAAGGCCTTACTTCTCGCAATACGGATATGTTTGTCTTTTGAGCAATCTTTTGTATGTTCACTAGTCTTTGCTAGCACCACAATTCAAATATATCTATTCTTCTATTGTCTTTCTTATTCGATGTCCTACTTTCACATGACAAGATGCAGTGAGAATATGATGCCTTGGGTCAGGTGCTTCGTAATTCTCAAAGTAACATCTGTGGTGTTCAATACTTTAAAGAGGCTTTGTGCAGCAAAATGACTTAATGCAGCATGTCTTTGGATCTCTTGGCTGTTACCTTCATGAGCATTAATTGTGGATCCAGTTGAGGCAAAATTGTTGCTATCTTCCACGTTTTTTCATTTATCATGGTGTTACCTATTGCTCCAGTTGTGAGGAGTTTGGTCGTCCTAACACTGAGCTGTAATCCATGCTGAAGGGTCCAAGTCTTGATCTTCATCAAGTGCTCCATTTCCTCTTCCCTTTCAGGAAGCAAGATTGTGTCATTTGGAGAAAACCTAGTGTCATTTGCATATTATCATTTCTAGTAAGCCTTCCTCCAATTCTTATGCTGTACTTTTCTTCATACAACAACTTCTCTGATGATTTGCTCAGCATACCAATTGAACAATTATGTTGAGAAAATACAACCCCAACACACACATTTCTTGATTTTTAAGCCATGCATTATTCCCTTGCTTTATGCACACAACAGCCTCTTGACCCATGTACAAGTTGTAAATGAACACAATGAATGGATCAGGAATTCTCGTTCATCTCAAGGCTATACACAATGTATTATGGTCCACACAATTGAATGGCTTTGTGTAGCCAATGAAGCACAAATAAACCTCGCTCTGTTATCCTTTGCTTCAAGCCAAGATCCATATGACATCTGTAATGGTATGCTTGTTCCACATCCCCTTATGAATCTACCCTGAACTTCTGACATTTCTCTGTCTATGGGGTTGGGACCATGTAAATAAGGTCTATGGAACCCTATGTCACCCTGCTAGGCTTAAAATGAGTTGCCCCAGAAATGAGAAGAGAGATTTTACTATTTATCATGAAGGAGGAAGAGTCAAGAGTGCTGCATGTTCTTTGGAACGGAGATAAGAATTCTGTATCATCCTGATCCAAGAGAGAGAGTGGTGAAACCATAGATGGCAAGAGATGCTGAGAATCAATTGCAAAGAAGCAGGAGCCATAAGGGCCAGAAGGTGAGCAGCAGATGGTCAGTTGGGTTTCTGGGCCCGTAGATCATGAAATCTGAGCTTCATGCTGAATTTGATTGTTAACATGGAATGCCTCGGGGCACTTAACTGGCAGAGTTAACATCCCCCTCCCAAATTTTTTATGTACCACTTGCTCTACCAAGGCAGAAACCAATGTGGTGTGGGGCACAGAACTGGAGCAAGGCTTGCCTACACGTATGCTTGGCTGAGAGAACAGATGGCTCTGCTGAGAGAAGAACTGTGTCCGGCACTCGAACCTAAGTTGCTACCTTTTCTCACTTCTCTAGTAAAACCTGTAACTGTGAGCATGGTCTGTGAGATCAGTGCTACTATTGCAACAGATTATGGAGCACAGAAGGCAAGTGGAGAGTAGCAAGGGGAGGGTGTCAAGCAGGTTAAAAACAAACAAACTGTGGACAGTGGGGACTTGTCTCACCTTTGCCTCAAAGGAATCAGCTTTGGAGGGCTTATGCAATATTCTTACATCTTACTTCTCCCCGTGAGAGTAGAAGAGATAAGACACTTGTACAATACCGTTGTGCAGGATTTAAAAAGGTGTCATTTACTCTGTGAAGCTGTACCATGAAGTCTTAACATTGTAACACTGGTGTAGTACGATAGTTCAATTAGCTGCACATCTGAGTAGTACATATTCTTACTAGTGAAAATCACACACACAAAATATTGCCTGCATTCTGGCCACTGTCGGCAGCTTCTAGTAGCTTGCTGGAACCCTGTAGATGTGAATAATGCTTGAGAGTGTGGGCTGCATTTCCAGCCCAGGAATCTGGCTGATTTCCTGACCTAGGCCTTTTCTTTGCAGATAGCCTTCTGCTCACCAAGTCTAGGCCTTAATAACAGCAGGCGCTCCCTTTATCAAAATATATTGATTTTGTCAGTGGTGTTCATTATCCTTTCAAAGGAAGATCTCAATATTAGTTCACATGTGAAGTAATGGGAGAAGGTAAATCTAAAAAAATTGCCATAGTATTTCCAATTTCTCCACACATAAAAGATCACATAATGTGGGAAATGGAAGAGGCAGCAAATTCCCTACCAGAATGACAACCACATTCTTTGTTCACTATTAGTAATGAGAACATAGAAACTCAAATGTGTTCCAGGATCTTGATAGAGTATCTGTGATTATTTGAGGGACACAATAAGAAAGAAAGACCCTCGTTTGATGGAGTTTCTCAAATAGTCATGCAGTGTGAGATGGTAGCCAGTATGTAGTGTCTACTTTGTCTTCCTCTATCATGTTCAGAGCATTATTAGGTATTGATGGGTAATTCTTGTGACAAGTTAACTTGTTCTCACTCACTGTTGTATTCCAGATGAGAAAAATAAACAAGAGTTGGAATAAAAAAATTGCAATGAGCAAATAATAGCAGGATAGCATTAATATTGTTCTATATTTAATATGTTTTGTCTAGCACATTCATCATAACACTGTCTCTGTGGATATTTTCAAATTTTCATTAATCGTGTTAAAAGCTCTCTTTTCAAGACTTCAATTTTGAGACAATGAACTGAAGTCAAGATTACATATTTTTTTCAAGAAATAGTGGGAATGACAAATAGCTATTTTTTAAAAAATGCAAAACAGAAGAAAACAGCAAGGGGAAAAAGTACAACACAAAGAAAATGATTGTAATACAGCAGGAGATCCCGACAGAATTTTCAAGTAATTATGCATTCTTCTCCATATGTGTTGGTGAAGAAAAGAAAAATTAAATAAGAGGATGATATACTGAAAAATAAACACTAATATCTTCACTCCGGTATCTGAGGGTAAGGCATGCAAAAAATCTAAGATGCAAATGCTGATGCTGTGGAACCCTGTTGAACTTCACTGTTTTGCTGCCTCGCTCAACCCCATGTGCACATGCTGTGCAAATCCAGGCAGCAGCAATGAAATGAAGGGTGCCAAATACATCTCAGGTGAGGAGAGAATTATGAAAATGTATCCAAAATATATTAGTACAAATAAAGGGGTACAATATATCTACAAAGCTACACCAGAGTAGATTAAGAAAGAAATGCATCTAGGAATGTTTATTGCATCTAAGAGATAATGTAAATAAAAGGATATGACATCTAATAAGCGGAAGATGATTATATGTCGAAAGAAAACCCAATAATTTATAAAATGCTACAAGAACCTTGTTAATTCCCCAGCTCTTCCTACTAAGAAGCTTGTTTTCAAAATGTGAGGCTGAAGTGTCCTTTGAAATCTGGATTGCTATTTGGAGAAAAATTAAAAGTGTATCTTAAATAATAGAATATTACTTTTTAAGATGCTTGGTTTTAAGTGACAGATGTAGAGAAAAAACAAATTAGCAAGTTTCAAGCTAATTAGATAAATCATACCAAATAGCTTATTATTCATAGATAGGCTGGAAATAACAGCTTGTTTCACATGTTATCTGCTTCACAAGTAGAGTATGACTAAAGAGACACACAGCTATTTACATGACTTCAAAGTTTAAGAAAATCACTGTCAAAGATATGCAAAGATGTTTCTCTCACAGAATTTCTCCTTTTACAAAAGTATATTTGGAGAAAATGTGTTAAAAGGCAGATTTTGTTAAGGGAATTCACTCTCTAGATAGATAGCATTGTTGTTAAGTACTATACCATCAACTCCACCTCCCAGGGCCCTCCGGTGCAGCAGCGTGTGATCCTACACCATCCTTACCAGTACCGAGAGAAAGGCTCAAATCCATACTTGCAGCCAACGTGTAATTTATTTAGTGGAGGGTTTGCTCATTTTTGCTGACCTTCTACTTCCCCAAGCATAATGTCCTTTGTCAAGATGGTATAGTGGTTAGGCTCTGGACAGCTACCTGCAAGCTCAGTTCTTTGAAACCAATGGCAGTTTTATGAGTGAGAGGGGAAATTTCTAGTCCCACAAAGATTTACAATTTCAGTAAAACACAACAGCAGTTCTATCCTGTCCTAGCACCAGCTCCACAGCAATGAATTTGAGGATTTGTAGTTTTTTAATCACTCCCTAGCATATCCAAAGTATATCAGACAAAATTTCACCATCATCCTTGCCATTTTCATTCATATTTTGTCAGTTCCTGGACCTTGGTTTTTCACCAATCTTTTCATTTCAGGTTGAAACTTACTATCCCTTTGTTCCATATACTTTGGCTGAGTGAGAATATTACCTGAAGAAACAGAGGCATCAGATGCTCCCGATTCTTAGTGGTTTGGGCAGTTAAGATCAAGTCCTCCTGCTATGACCTAATACAATGTAGTCAGTTACAGAAAGCGATTTGTGATAAGCACCCAGCTTGTCTTAAGATTTAGGAATCAGGGTAATAGTCTCATTTTACTGCCAGTCTCAATGCAATCAATTGAAAGTGTGTTTCCTCAGGGTTGTGACCTGCTTCCAATATAAATGATTGCTGTGAAAAAGGTTTGTGTACTTTTATTCCTGGTTCTAGTCCTGCATCTAAGCATCTTGTTCTTTGGTCTGGGAGTACACTGTTTGTTACACTGCCTGTCAATACTGAGGGGTCCTGGGGGCTACCATCCAACCATCTGACCATGGATCCATTCATCTCTGTAGCCACCAGCAGGTTGTTTCTGCTGATTTCATCAAACCCCACAGCTAGGAGGGTCAGGAGAAAGCTCGAGTCCACCATCTGCACCATAGAACTGGAAGTTTCTGAGATCGACTTTGCTCCTTCTACAACTGTGTGAAACATTTTTTATATAAAATAACTCTCTCTTTCTTTATCTCTCTCTCCACCAGTTTTTGTTTCTTTAGAGAACACAACCTAAGACTCCCCGTAATTATCACTATTATCTGTGAGTGCCGTGTGGTCATTGAAACAAGTGATCAAGCACAGGCAAGAAGTAGAGTGCCGTGGAGGGATGTTGGGAGAAAGCTGGAGGCGAGAGGCATCTTTTCCCATGGACCTGACAGGAATTATCCTTGGAGCAGACGTGGAATTGGGTCCTCCTCTTCCATTGTGTAAGGAACCTTGCTGGTGTTGGGTGTTTGGCTGTGCTACGAGAGAAGCGAAGAAGATTTTAATCCTATAAATGTTTACAGTCACAGGGACAGTGACTCCCCAAGGTCACAAGTCAGAACTGATGCAATGGTAGCGGGTTTGCAACTTTTTTCCTTCATGCCAGAGGAGGTCATATGCGACCCTGATCATGTTTCCTAATATTGCAAGTCCAAGCTTAATTTTTTCCTGCAAATATTTCTTCTGGGAATATGCAAAATGTGCTCTTCCTTTTCAGCTTTCTAACCAAACGTGTTTGCACCTTTCATTATACATCATCTTAAACTTCCCTTTAATTTTTTTTCTGTTTAGTTCTTTCACTTCATAGTTTCCCCCATTTGCTTTAAGCTACGCTGTTGAAGAATAAGTTTCTAAGTTCTTCTAACATTCACTTCGGTCTATTCTCTTTCATGTATTGTTAATAATATTTTTTCTTCTCTTCATGTATGAAGTCATTCCATAATTCATCTGAGCTTTGGTCATCAGTGTTCAATGCTTCAAGTCAGTCATGGAGAATGATCTGTGAATTCAGATAGGCCATTTACGAGATTATATTTTGCCTCTCTCATGGACTTGATTTAACTTTTTTCAGCTTAAATCTGAACTTGCATATGTGTAGTTGATGCTTTGTTCCACAACCAGGCCCTAGTTTTATTTTGGCTATGAAATTGAGCTTTTTTTATTGTCTCTTTCCATAGATATAGTTACTTTGATTTCTGTTTATTCCATCTGGTGAAATGTGCAGGCATAGTTGCCATTGGTGCTGCTGAGAGTGATATTCAAAATGAATATGTTTTTGGTTTCAAAACTCTGTCATGCCAACTAGTTTTTGTCACCAAAACCATATTTCCCAGCTACTTACTGATCCTCCTTCAGAAGCCTGCTGATGTAATGGATTTCCAATGGGCTTCTAATCACAGAGTTAGCAGATTGAAACAACTAGTCAGCCCTCCGAGAAAGAGGAAGCCTTTTATTCCTGTAGAGATTTACAGGCTCAAAAATGCCAAAGGACAGATCTCCTCTGCTTCATTGACTTACTTTGAGTCAGAATACACTCAATGGCAATGAGGTTTTGAGATCTTCCCTCTTTGTTTCTAGCATTTGCATTGTAATCTCCAATGAATAATGAATATTGATCAATTTTACATGAAAGATGTGAAAAGAATTCTTCAATTGGTTCTGCTTTGACATTAGAAGTGTTTGAAGTATTTGCCTGCAAATTTGAATAATAGCCATATTAACTAGTAATACTTTAAAGCATATAGATATTATCCTATGAAAGGCAGCATAGTATTACAAGAGATTGGTCTTAAAATTTTTTTGTTCTTTAACAATAAATATGACACTGTTGTTGGCATAAGAAATCACATAGTTACCTGATTCAAATGGGATAAAACCAGTCCATTTTAGCTCTTTAAAAGCCAGAGCATTAATCTTTATGCCTTTTCTTTGATTTTTGATAAATTGTAATTTTCCTATACAAATACTTTATAGAGGGTTGAGCCTCGGTGGTATAGTGGTTGTGCACGCAGCTGTGGCCCACTGGGATGGAGATTCAAATCCAGCAGCAGCTCTCCAGGAGCAAGGTTGGGCCTCCTACTCCCACCACAGAAGGCAGTGCTGCTGCCCCCCACCCCAAAAAATGAATACTTTATATAGTACACATTTCATTGTTATGGATTTTGAAACTATGTCTTTTTATTTTGTGTTGTACCCCAACAGTGAGAGACCTCTTGAACACTCTGTTCCATCCATGCCTCTGCTTTGAAGAGGCAGCTCTTCCTGGTAATGCTGTGAGTACTTCCAACGTAAGTTGCTCTTTTAATGGCACTGTATCAGACATTGTTCTATTTCTATTGATTAGGCTTTCCTTCCCTAATCCATCAGAAATTCAGCATGTGTTTGTCTTCCTATTCTGTTCTCAATCTGAATGCTTCACAGAAATGTGCTCCTCATGGTTGACCTTACTGTGACATACATTTGTTTGTAGGTGTAGGTAGGCCTTTGCATGTGCATATATGGGATTATCTGATTACATGTATCTATATAATATGTAAGTATATATAAACAATACATACATGCATATATTGGACACCATTTCAGATACTTCCTTTGTATCAGAATGCTTCCCAGGGCTGGACTTGTGAGTTTGAAATACTACATCATGTGTAATATTTTGGCAAAACAGCAAAATATAATTTATTCATCCTGGCTGGATTAGTAACATTTAGGGTCTTAGCATCTTGTGAGTACCCATGTAAAATACAACTATTGCTTCTACTTCTCCAAGACAAAAGACAGCAAAAAGGAAGCCAAAGGAAAAGGTAGCCTGCAGGACTTATACGGCTGTCACAATTTGGAATGGATTTGATTGCAATGAGTTTCTTGTTTGTTTTCCCTTTAAGCTGGATAACCCTATATGTTATTCAATTGCTAAAATATTTAAATTTGTTTGTCTTCATTTTTATACCTCTGACCTTAACATACTCCTTAATCGTTGAATGCTGAGAGTTTATCCACATATACTCTTTTCCTTTTTGTTTCTCATAATAAGGAAGACTGGAGTATAATTGATTTGAATTATGTAGTAGAATGTATTTTAATTTTGCAAACATTGAAGGATATTGAATGTATCATGGACTGCCAGAAAAGCAAATAAATCTGTCTTGGGTGAAACATAGCCAGAATTTTCTGTAGCAATAAGAATAGTAAGACTTCATTTTGTTGAACTATGCCTTTTTATCACAGAATAAACTTTGTTGTTAGGTACACTCCTTTGGTTCAGAATCATAGCGACCCTAAGGACAAAAGAAAGAAATATCAAAGGGTCCTGTACTTTATTTACAGTATTCTCCCATTTTTGTGGATATTCTCTTTTTTACCAAGCATGTTGCCCTTGTTCAAGGATTCCCCCCATAATAATGCCAATTTTAAGGTGCTACTTGCAAGAACATGGGTGCAATGATATACTTTTGAAGACTAAATGCTGGAAAGCTATTTCCCTAAAAGTTATCTGCCAGCAAAAGCAATCATACCCTCTTGTCTGTCCCACTCTAAAAAGAGTCCATTCCCTTTGGATAAAGATCATAAACTGTTCCCCTAGATGGACAACAGAAAAGTGAGTGAGGAGAGACATCGGACTGTGTAAGATATGACAAATAATAATAAATTATGGGTTATCATAGGGGAGGGGAAAGCAGAAAGGGAGGGGGAAATTAGAAACTGATACCAAGGTCTCAGGTGGAGGGCAAATGTTTTGAGAATGATAATGGCAACAGGTGAACAAATGTACTTGACACAATGGATAGTCCGTATGTGTTGGTTCTGATAAGAGTTGCATGAGCCCCAATAAAATGATTGATATAAACAAATAAATACATAAATAAACAACCCCCCCCCAAATAAAAAGAGTTCAGAGACACCTAAGGCCAAGCCAGTTCAGAAACAACCAAGGTTAGGCTGCCATCTTGACTCTAGAACTCACCTAACTTGTTAAGTATGTGTCTTTCTGTGACATGTTTGTATCTGGTGCCTCTTCTTTCTGTTCAATGCATACCCCTAGCTCATCCCCCTCATGTTATGTGTACGTATCTAGTACAACCCCTTCCTCTTACATATGTGCGTACCATGTCCTGTAAACTTGTGAGCTTACATTAAACTCCCTCTCTGACCTGATGCCCTTACATGCTGTATCTTATCTGATGTCTCTTTAATTTACCGCTCAGTTATACACCTTTGGACCCATTATGTTAAGGGGAGGCTGGTCTTCCATACCTTATTCATTGATTAGCTCTGTAGCTGCACATGACGCAACTGAGAACACCCTGATTTGGGTACTCTTACTCCATAAACTGAAATCTATGCTCTTTAATACTTGAAAGAAGTGCACCATAACTGCCAAGTCTAATACATCCTTGAAAGTTATTGATATTTGCTTCTATGAGTGTGAATTGCAAGTCCAAATAGAAAGAAATCCTTTGGAACTTTAATCTTTTAAATGTTTGCTGTTGTTAGGCCACATTGAGTTGGTCCTCCTCATAGAGAATTACCCTGTGTATACCATCATAATTCAAATGATCAAATTTTTTTTCAGTTTTCCTTATTTAATGTCCACCTTTTGAGTGCATATTAGGCAATGGAAAATACGATGATTTGGGTCAGATACACCTTAGTCCTCAAAGTAACATCCGTGCTCAACATTCAACATTCTAGAGAGGTCTTGTGAGGCAGATGTACCTAATGCAACCTGTCTTTTGATATCTTGATTGCTGCTTTCATGAATAGTGATTGTGGACCCAAGCAAGGCAAAATCCTACAAGTTCAACCTTTTATCAATTTTCATGATGCTAAGTCCTCTTTGCTTTCAGCAAGCAAGGTTATTTTACCTGCACATTTCATGTTTTGGGTTTTGTTTTTGTTTTTTGGGGGGCATCTCTGCCCTCTGGTGGTGGGAATAGGAGGCTGAACCTTTGTTCCTGTGGAGACGCTGTTGGAATTGAACCTCCATTCCAGTGGGCCGCAGTCCAGCGCACAACCACTGCACCACCGGGACTCAGCCCATATTTCACGTTTTTAATCAGTCTTCATGAAGTTCTGATGCCATGCTTTTCATCTCTATTTGCTCATCATACAGAGTGGTACTATACAATCGTAACAAACATCTCTCCTGATTTTAAACCAAACAGGAGTTATTTGCTCTGTTGAATTTTTCTTAGTCTTTGTGCAAGTTCTACGAGATTACAATTGCGTGTTGTAGAATTTCCATTTTTGGCAATGCTATCTATATTTTTTTATGGACCATAAAGATGAATACCTTTACATAGTCAATAAAATATAAGAAAACATCTTTCTGATATCCTCTGGTAAGCTTTATAAAGATGTTTATTGTACTGAAATTTGGTGTCTTTGTCCTAGGTAGATTTAGAAAGTGATTAAACAAGGAGAAATGAAATGATTTAGTGAATTCTTGTAAAAAGAGCTTCTTCGACTTATAAGCAGTTGGGTTGAAATCTATAGCTTCTATGCTTAGTAAGCCTCATGCAAAGTTTCAAATTTTTGTATATATATATTTTTAAATTACTTACTTTGTAAAATGGATTCATCCTGAAATTTAAAAAATCAAATATCAATATTATTTTTTGAAATGTGAGCACAATAAAAATTTATATATATACACATATATAATGGATGTGTATATGTATACACATATATAATGGATGTGTATATGTACACACACACACGTTTCTTAGCAAATTTCCAAAGTATTGGAATTACTTGTTTTTGTGTGTTTGTTTGTTGTTGGTTGGCTAGTGTTCCAAGTTTCATGTTCAGTAAATAACTCCTACCTATGGTGGAATACCTCAAATGAAAGTCAATTTCTCTAGCAATATTAATAGCACTATGGATAAAACTACGTCAGTCTATCATTCAGTCTATTCAGTCTAATATCATTTTTCTGATATTACTCAAAATTGTTTTGCTGATGAGAAATACAAAAGATTTTAGAGATGCTATATATTAATACTTTTATACTGCAATGAGATTTTTATACAGCTATGAGAATTAATTGACCAGATGCTTCCTAAAAGCTCATTTTTTATAATGCCAAGAAGGAAACATAAGCCAAACAGAACAGTGGAAATGTGAAAAGTAAAAAATAATTTTTTATTTAAAAAACTTTTAGAATTACTAAATGTTTTCATGAGCAACTTAAAATTTCTACTTTTAAAAATCAATGCTCTTTTTACATAATCAAACATTTTAAAATTATGAAATGGTATAACAAATTGGAAACTAAAGACTAAAATGACAATTGCCAGAATTAATAGTTGTCAATATTTCTTATTACTGAAATCAAATGCACCCTAATTTCACAACGGATCGTTCATTTGTATTTTTATTGATATAACCCTGTAACTTTCCTTTTCTTTTTCATAAGATCATTTTATTGGGGACTTTTACAACTCATTACATTTCATACAACAATTGTATCAAGAATATTTATATATATGCTGCCATCATGATTTTCTAAATATTTACTTTCTATTTGAGTCCTTGGAATCAGCGCCTCATTTTCCCTCCCTCCCCTCACCCTCCTTTTCAATGGTGCTGACTTTGATGTTTCTCTTTCCATTCGTATTTTAATGCATTTACTGTAGCTATTAGTTTTCAACAATATAGGGCACTGGCCTAATATGTTAGTATTTGTCTTAGGAGGAATTATATATGTTTATCTTTATTTTTCCACGATCAATATTTTTTCATTATTTACTTGTATATCCATATGACTTAATTTAGTTAATTTGCAGAATGTGAATTGAAATTGACCAAATTACAAGAAGATATTTTGGTTTTCCTTTTATCAAAAATATTCCATTAAATGACTATAGAATACATTAATATCAATACCGTGGTTTTCTCAAGAATGCTGCAGTTAACTTCCTTTATATATCTTTTTATGAATATGTGTTAGATTTTCTACAATGTAATAAGGAATGGTTGCATCACCTTTTTGCAAATCAGAATATTGAACTCTAATTTTATTTTTTACATTTCAGATAGCACGCTGGTCCACCAAAACTTTTAAAATCTGATTATGTTCTCATTTTGCATCATGGGTAGTGGTTTCAGACTACTGACCTGGTGGTTAGCAGCCCAACGTGCAAATTAACAATACTTTTTAATGTTAATAACTATCTCAAAAATCCTTAATTTAGAGAAAAACATAAGACAAAGTAGCATGCTTAACATTCTAGTATGCATCAATTTAAAAATAGTAGCTCAATAAATAATTCCTAACATACTACATAAATATCAAATAGAAAATGTGAAATAGTTTTCTAAAAGGAAATTATCAACTCAAAACAATAAAACACACTGAAAACAAAATTAATTTTGATTAGGCAACATTTCACTGTGAATGTTTATTAACTACATAAGATAATAATGTATTCATGAAATATGAAAAATACAGAATGTGTTAACACAATACATCAATAAATACAGGCAAAGCCCAATATGCTATTCAACACTTGAATATTCATTCCATTTCTAAGCTGCAGTATTTTCATAATGTTACATGAAATAAACATTTTATTAAAAATATAAATTTAATTCACACAATTATAAAGCTCATTAAGAATACATATTTCAATAAAATATAATTAAAAGAATGTCCCATAATCTTTTTCCATGAAAGTTGGTTGGTTACTCATTGAGCTGCTAAGTGCAGAGTCAGTGGGTTAAAACACCAATTGCTCTACAGAAGAAACATCAGGCTATTTGCTTCCATGAAGATTTAAAGTTTCAAAAACTCACAGGAGAAGTTCTAGTTTGTCCTTATTGAAATCCAGATTGGTCATATCTGGTGTACAACAGTTAAAAAGATACATTGGGGGGGAATCTGGTTTTACCTTATAAATAAAGGAAAATTAAGATAAATATCATAGACAAATAAGAGTAAATATTTATATTTGTGGTGGTCATGTGCTTATGCTAATTTCATGATTGAGCTATAGGGGTGGAGTCTAGCCTGTTAATCTGGAGATAACCATTGAGTAGCCAATGAGGCCTCTGTGTGGGCATGGCTTTCTCCTGGGACTTCTGGGAAATCACACGGTATTTGCCTGATGGAGATGAAAAGCTATCTCCCCAGTTGTTGAGAGTTAGTCTCACAGACAACGAACTACGGACAAGACAAGATGGCAGTATCTGAGGAGTTAGAGCCGGAGGAGAAGCCACACGGCCTTGCCCTGATGGAACCAGACCTCTGAAGTTGGAGAAGTCTCCTGGAGAGTCCTGCCAGCGCTGAGTTGCTTCTACCCCCACTGGATGCTGTTGATGGACCCTGAGCCCTGGAAACAAGGAGCCATGAGGGGACCCCTGACAGGCCTGGGACTCTGCACCCACTGGCCTGTGACTTCGTGAGTTGGAAGGAGACATCATACACTGGTATCGGACATATGAGCCAATATGGGACTTAACTTTGAACTGGACTGAATTGGGATGCTTTCTTAATGCCCTGTTCCTCTTGTATATAAATCGTACCCTTATATCCATACACTTGTCTATGAATTTGTTTCTCTAGTCTATCTGGACTAACACAATATTCAAAAATAATAATTTCCATTTGTGGTCTGGTTATGTTTTTGAAACAGGGCTCATGCCATTGAAAGAAGGGTTTCCAAAAGTTCATGTACCTTGAGCCAAAGGATTATGAAAAAATTTCCACAAGCTCTTTGAAGCTCCTTTGTATACTTGTGTCTTCAAGTTCCATTACTTTATCCATATGAGCATGAATACATATATTTAAAAATTATTGAAATTGGAAACTTTTAAATAAGGTATAATCTGCAGTAGTTTTTCACTTTGCAAACAACAAATTAGTTAATTTACAGGATTTTTAATAGCTAAACACACTTTATACTGCCTTTTGGTGTTTCAATAATCCATGAATGCAAAGCATAATAGTACAAAAAGAGGAAAAATTAGGTGTAGACCAAATAGCCTTGTGATTACACACAATGCTTTTGGATGAATAGATTTTACTATTGCACATAGATTACATTTGACAAGATGCTATACTGTTGCCATATCTCTAATTTTAATTCGGTACCCTCCTTGATAAATGTGGGGTGGAAAATATATTTTCTGGTTTGTCTTGATGGGTAAAACCAATTGAATAATATTTCAAAACTCTGCCATGACTGTGTATCTAGCTTACATTATTTTATAGATAGCTGGAGGGTATTTTAGCCTTGACATTTCACTTGTCCTGAAAATAGTGATGATACATGAACTGGCACTACACAGAGCTCCCATTTTTCTTTCAAAAGTGCACCGTGATTAGCCTTTTCATCTGCCTAGGACTACTGCCCAGGGAGACTCACATGTCAAGGCCAATGCAGGTTTGATGAAACAGCATCTCAAGGTATTGTGGTTTAAATTCTGGGCGGCATTTGATAGTAGATTGCTTTGCAGTTTTGTTGCTCACTCTGAGTTGTTCTCCCAGACAGGAATTGAAAATGGTCTTTTAAGTAAGCCTTGCTTACTGTTTGTGCACTGTGGCGACAGGGAATCCCAAAAAGACATGTTTAGCAGGTTAGCAGAATGCAACAATATAGGAAAGACAAAGGAATCATTTCTATGCTGTCATCACTGATACTTTGGGACACATGTATAAGTTGTTCTGCCAAATGAAAAACATATTCATAGTGTCAGCTTATGCCTGACATTGTGTCAGGTGTAAGATAAAATCATGAATGTTCAAACCTTCAAAAAGACAGAACCAAGAAAATGTGTCTGCCAAAATGTAGAAGAATTGCCAATTAAAATCAATGTTTCTCTGAACAACAACTAGGGTTCTTAATGGAGAAATCTAAGAGCTACTAACCCCTCTAATTGATCAGATCTTGATGGAATGCTAATGTTGCACCCATACATCTTTATTAATTTATAACTTCCCCTAGTGCATCTGAATGCTATAGTTTGCCTTTGCCATCCTAACTGGTTTGTCCAATCAAACACTATCTAGAGTATTACATTATCTTTAGTGTTTCAGCTTGTTCTGGCCAATGATAACATGGTATATTCATGTTGGAGAGTTTTGTACACCAAATCTTGAAATTAAGAGAAGCAATAAAGACAGTTCAAAAGATTTTCCCAAAGTATTGAGCTTCTGCATATTGAAAAATAGAATAATTGCAACCATTTATCAAGATTAGAAAATCTTGGGCTGAGCCCCGGTGGCGTAGTGGTTGTGCACGAGGTTGCAGCCCACTGGATTGGAGGTTCAATTCCAGCTCACAGGAGCACAGGCTGGGCCTCTTACTCCCACCACCAGAGGGCAGTGATGCCTAAAAAAACTGAAAAAAAAAAAGATTAGAAAATCTTAGGATGAATAGGTACCAAGAGAAGTCATTTTGAGGAAAACTAAGAGGCTCATTGAACCCACTTAATTAATCTCTTTTTTGTATCATCATGAAAGAATTATGTAATTCCTAGTTCATTGTGAACTTTTCAAAAATAAGATAAGAAGGAGAAGCTGAAATTTATTTTATGACATGAGAGGTTGCAGTCAAAAGACAGTTGTGATGAGGAAAAATTTTAATTTCTTCTTGCTTTTTAGAAAACAAATTTACAAACAATAACATACTCCCAATAAAAGCCCAATCTTGATTAAGGTAGTGTTTCATCATACGAAGTTCTATTCCAGGTTCTTTTAGCATCTGATTATATTACTAACTGTAGTACTACTGTTACGATTGTCAGAGAACACTTCCGTCAACCCTGCTTGATGCTTGTCCTCATAGAAAGATCACTGAAGATATGGGTGGTGTAGCAACGTGTGCCTAAGAAACTAAATGGTGACTGGCTGTCAGAAAGAATATCAGCTGGGTTCTTAAAGACTTTTCTTTAAACAGCTGCCTAAAAGAGGTGTCAATTAAGTACACATGGAAGAAGCACACCAGCAAATGTGATACGAGAACTACAAATAATAAAGTCCAAATAGAAAGGTTGGAATTGTATTAGAGTTTAAATTGCTAGCATCTGCTTTGCATAAGGGAATTAATTAGTAGGGAAGCCCAAAATATATTCACAAGGTCCACACATTGATTAAGGCCACCATACTTGAGGGATGTGAATATGCTTGTCATAAGAAGGAGCATCAGTAAGGGAGTTTGGACATGTGTAATTAGCCTGAAATGGAATACATTATCATTTGAACTTCCCTGTGACCCATTTTAAAGATGTTTCAGTCAAAGAAAAAGAAGAAGAAAGGGAGAATGCATGTGTATAAAACCTCCCATGAAGTCCCTCTGATGATAGACTGGGGATTTCAGTAGTCTTTCTGTCATGCAGGGCACTTTGGAAAATGAATTATTGCAGATGCAATTGGGTTAACATTTAACATCTTATCATTTAATCTCCCTTTTGACTTAATTTAAATTTGTTCTATTTTTAATATGTTTTGCTTTCTTTTTTATTGATATTTTTCTGCTTTTTTTGTCGCTGTTGTTTGTTTTTATTTTGGTATTTTTTTGAATATGAAATCCAGAACAGGTAAATGTACAGAGACTGTAACTGGATTAAGGGGTCTGGGAGGCAGTTGGGGAAGGAATGGGGAGCAAATAACAAATAGCACAAGAAAGGGGAAAATGATTTAAAATTGCTTTGGTGATGGTTGTACAGCTCTTCATAAAATTGACTGTCGGGTTATGGATGAAATGCCAGAAAAACTATTCTTTAAAAAAGCAAAAAACAAATCCACGACATTTGAGTCATATTAGACCTGTAAGATGGAGTAGAATAGGCTCTGTTGGTTTCTGAGATTAAGCTTTTAAGGAGTAGAAAGCCTTGTTTTTCTCTCATAACTTGCCTGTTGGTTTTGAACTGCCGACCTTGAGGTTGGCCGCCTAATGAATAACCACTGTGTCACCAGAGCTTCTCTTCTGGGTAACTACCAAATTCCTCTTCAAATTAGTAAAACTGAGTCCGCGGTGAACAGAGACCTGGAGGAAGACAAAGGATTTCACTTGCATTGGTGGTCATTGAATCCAATTCTCCAACTTCCCTTGCCTCCTTTTTATTGTTAGCATTGGTATATTTGAGCATTGGTAAATTCATAGACAAAACATTGTCTGTGAGTGTACATACAGGATTACTGTTACTCTAGTAGGAATCATCTTCTAGGTTTTCATGTCTTTAAACAGTTTACATATAAGCCAAGTATAAACAGGAAAATATAATTTGAAACATACTCAGCTACTTAGAGTTAATAATGGCATCTACTTAGTAGCCAACATGTATTGTTTAAAGTTAAGGCCATCTATACTAATAAAAGACAATATCTTGCCACCAAATTCTTATGCTATATAGTTTCCATATTTTCACAGTGTCTCCTGAAAGTGGCTATGGTATCTGCAATTAGCTGAGATCCCGGTGCAATGGAATCTGGATGGTGAACAAAAATGGAAAATATGGAGAGGTTGAGTATTTCTCCACCTGGGTAGGATATGTCATAGGGGAAAATGCCTGAATAAGAAGCATTAGACATTATTATATATTAGACATTACTTTCATGAATAAAATTAGGTGTAGCTAGTCTTTGTCTTATATTGATTAGTAGATTATGTCATTTTCTTTATCCTGTTAATTGAAGGATGATTGTTTAAGTATATTACTGCCTTCTCTAAACTAGATTTAATAACTGTAGCTAGGATACTTCCTATTGCATGTATTCATAGGAATTTAAAAGTTGTAATAAAATATGTCATGTTTCAGGGAAAAGAAACCCAGGATATCACTTCTCCAGAATAAAAGTTGTTGTTCTCAAGGTTGCTTTATCCCTGTGGCATTATTTACTTTGACCCACGGCAGTAGCTTAAAAACCCCATAGAAATTGAATCTGGCATATTATATTCTAATGTGCAGTAAATCACAGCAGCATTATTTGAATTAAAAAGGAAATATTATTTTTCTTTTCCCACCTTAAGTTCTCACAATCACCACATTTCCTTATAAGAATCAATTTGACCATCCATTGACCTGCAGTCCCAAGGAGTACATTTATAAGATGAATGATAGAAAGTAATAGCAACAATAGCCACAGAGATAATAATTATTGCAGCTTAAGCAATACTAGAAATATCACATGTAATCATAGTATAATAATCCAAGGGATTGATATATAAAGTCAAATATAATTATTTCATTAAATTTGATTCCTCAGTTAGACTGATGCAAAATATCCAACAGAGACGTTTCAAAGGCCCTTTCCTTGCCACATTTCCATGATTGCTATAGACAAAGTGGATGCATAAGCTCATATGGCAAAGAAAGCTGATAGTGCCCGGCTTTCAAAAGATATAGCACTTGAGGTCATAAAGACTTGAAGATAAACATCTAGCTGAGAAACAGCACAGATCACATGGAACAAGCACACCAGCCTGTCACAACACGACCACTGTAGACAAAGCAGGTGCATAAGCAAAAGTGGTGAAGAAAGCTGATGCTGCCTGGCTATCAAAGGATATAGCATCTAGGGCCTTAAAATTTTGAAGATAAGCAAGCAGCGATCTAGTTGAGAAGCATAAAAGCACACCTGGAAGAAGCACAGCAGCCTGGGTGATCAAGAGGTGTTGAGGGGATAATCTATCAAGCATCAAAGGAGCAAAAAGCATATTATTTTGAATGAGAGGGAATGCAGAGTAGACCTAAAGCCCATCTGTAGGCAAATGAACATTCCCTCACAGAAGGTGCGTAGGGAGGGGATGAGCCAGTCAGAGTGCAGTGTAGAAAAGATGAGACATACAATGTTCCTCTAGTTCTTAAATGCTTGCTTCCTGCCTACTCCCACTATCATGATCCCAATTCTACCTTACAAATTCAGCTGGACTGGAGGATGTACACTAGTACAGCTAGGGACTGGAAATACAGAGAATCCAAGACAAGAATCTCTCAAGACTCGTGCAAAGAAGGATGGCAATGGGACATTGGAGGTAAGGTTAGGTAGTGAGGGACCACAGATTGCAGGGATCTACATATAACCTCCTCCCTTAGGTACAGACAGCAGAAAAGTGGGTGGAATGAGACGTCTTATAGGGTAAAATGTGACAAAATAATAATGGTTTGTAAACTATCAAGGGTTCATGGAGGAAGTTGGAATGGGGAAGGAGGGGGAAATAAGGAGCAGATACCAGGGGCTCAAGTGGAAAGCAATGGCTTTGAGAATGATGAGAGAAACAAATGTACTTGACACAATGAATGTATGTGAGGATTGTGATCAGAGTTGTAACAATCCCCCCGAAAATGACTTGCTAATAAAAAAAGTTACTTACTTCACTTTTCAACTCTTAAATTCTCCTTCTCATCATTGCTTTCTCTGTCTCTTACCTTCCTTCGTCCTTGTCTGCCAGTCGCCCCTTTCATTCTTCCACCTGCTGTTCTTTATTTGCCACATAGCCACATTTCCTTCTCTTTCTTCTTCAGATATTGGTTGTCCATTTGTATTTGAAAAACAACTAAGACTAAATCCTATTGTCAGAGCAACAAAGAGTGTCCTTTGCCTTCTCTTGTATTTCCTGATAATGCCCAACATATCTACCAGGGCAGTAGTAATCTGTAGCAAATGTAGGCCAAATTCCTTCTAAGATAATGTACAGACAAGAGAAGCCATACACTCTTTCTCTTTTTTGGGGGGGGCATCACTGCCCTCTGGTGGTTGTGGGAGCTACCCAGTCTTGCTCCTGGAGAGCTGCTGCTGGATTTGAACCACCAAGCCCGTGGGCCACAGTCCCCCACTCAACCTCTACACCACCGGGGCTTAGTTGCCATAATCTTTCTGCAATACATCCCAACCTTAACCTTTTGATCTGAGAAACTCCAAGGAGTGAAAATTAGTTCTCTGAATTGTACTAGAAGTCTGTTTACCAGAAAAATAAGATTTTTCCCTTTTAATTTCCATAGACAGATTGTTGATTCTGGCTTTCCTTGGGGTGTCAGGCAAGGAGAAAATTCTCTAATGTCACAAATGTGAACAACACAGTTTCTCCTATGTGCTCCCATCTGCATGGCTATGCATTCATGGATCCTTTTATATGACAGTTATTTATCAAGTTCTTATTTTTCCTTTGCAGCTCTACATGATGCCAGCTTTACCTATTGGTTTGTTGTTGTCTTCGCCCTGATCATGCATGTATTAATCCAGGTAGACTAGAAAAACAAATACATCGATACTCATATATGTATAGGAAAAACATTTATATACAAGAGCAATTGAATATTGAGAAAATAGCCCAGCTCAGTCTAGATGAAGTTCATCAGTTCAATATTAGCCCATATGTTTAACATCAATCCATAAAGTCTTCCTCAAACTCATGAAGTACATGCAATGGTGCTCAATGCAGGAAGATCACAAATCAGTGGGTAGGAAGTCTTGTGAATCCTGCAGTGTTGTAAGTATTTAAGTGCTGGTAGGGGTCTCCTCATAGTTCCTTCAGCTCCAAGGCTCTGAATTCCTGCAGGGTGTGTGTTAGACAGGGTTCTCTAGAGAAACAAAACCAGGACACCAGTAATTATATATATATATATATATATATATATATATATATATATATATATATATATATATAAAATAAGAAATAAACAGTTAAATAATCTATAAAGCAGTACAAATGGCTCGGTGTACCTTACTTGCAGAGGCACCTAGTACGTTGGCAGTCTTTGGAGTCTTGAAGGCCTCTGAATAGTCCTCTGTAGAGCAATTCAGGCTATCTGGCCTGTGGCAGGTTATGTATTCGTGATATCAATTTCATAATTGGGATGTAGGGGTTAATCTAAAGATAGCAAATGTTAATCTAAAGATAGCAAATGAGTAGCTGATGAGGCCTCTTTGTGGGCATGGCTTTCTCCTGAGAATTCTGGGAAGTCTTGTGGTGTATCCCAATTGGAGAAGAGAAACTTGACTCTCCATCTCTGTGCGTCAGTCTCTGAGATGACAAACTATGGGCAAGAAAAGATGGCAGCATATGAGGAACCAGAGAAGCTGGAGAAGGAGTCATATGGCCTTACCCTGATGGAACAAGACCTCTGAAGCTGGAGAAGCCACGTGGAGACCCCTGCCAGCCCTGAGTTGCTTCTACCACCACTGGATGCTGTTGATGAACCCTGGACTTTTGACGCAAGGAGCCATGGGGAGACCCACCCCTGCCAGTGCTGGGATGCTTCAACTGCGCATGCTTCATGAGTCATAAGGACACTTTATAGACTGGTGTCAGACACATGGGCTAATGGTGGATTTATGATCTTGGACCGGACTGGGTTGGAATGCTTTCTCAACGTTCCATTCCTCTTGCATATAAACCTTTCCCTTATATCCATATGCAACTCTATGAATTTGTTTCTCTAGTCTACCCAGACTAACACACAGCCACAAGCAGCAAACAGCAGAGAAGGTCACCAACAGTCAGGCAGATGGCAGAGTCCAACAGCTCCCAGCTCAAAAGATGTATATTCCAGGAGTGTGGTGAAGGAGGGTTTGAAGGAACCTCAACTCACAGCAACACAGTCCACAATTAGATGTCCCATGGGTAGTATTGTTTGGAGATCGAGGCACAGGATGAACAAAGCAACCAGCTGATCTGAAGATCCAAGAGCAAGAGCCGAAGGGCAGGGCTTGCTGAGCCATTTCTATCTCCACCCTTCAATTGATCTCACATGTATTCATTGGCCATGTTGTCACAACAGACTTACCTATCTTCTTTGGCCATATTGGCACAATAAGTTTGCCTATCACAGGGTTGTTTCATGTGGTCTCTGGTCAGAAATACCTCACAGGAAGTGAGCATGTGTCCCATCTTCATTCAGCTGTTTATGTCCTCGCACCTCCAAATGAGATCATCAAGCTAGGATACGATTGACGGGCTAGACTCCACCCCTTCACTGTGAATCCTCAAATTGACATCAGATTATGTAGCTTCCACAATACTAATACCTCACTTGGACTTTTTCATTACATTTTAACTTGTTTTACTTTCCCTAAGATCCTCCTTTCCCTCTAATATATTCTATGCACTCATTTCTAAATCATTTTGGCTAAGGGCTATCTGGATTCTATTATACTCATTCTCTCTATATATAATATATTCACTTTCATGCTTTTGGGTCTTCCCAGTTTCATGGAATAGAGCACAAACTCTTTATCCTTAAATGTAGGACCTCAAAATGTGATCCTGTGTTAGTCCAGGTAGACTAGAGGAACAAATTTATAGACACACATATGGATATCAAGGTATGGCTTATATTCAAGAGGAATAGGACATTAAGAAAGCATCCCAACCCAGTTCAGTTCAAAGCCATAAGTCTGATAATAGCCCATATGTCTGATACTAGTCTATATTGTCTCCTTCCGACTCATGAAGTCACAGGTCAGTGGGTACAGTGTCCCGGCGCTGGCAGGGATTTCCCATGGCTCCTTGCTTCCAGGGCTCAGGGTCCATCAACAGCATCCAGTGGTGGTAGAAGCAACTCAGCGCTGATAGGGGTCTCCACATGGCCTCTCCAGCTTCAGAGGTCTGGCTCCATCAGGGCAAAGCCGTGTGACTTCTCCTCCAGCTCCTCAGATGCCGCCATTTTTTCTTGTCCATGATTCATCGTCTCTGAAACTAACTCCCAATAACTGGGGAGATAGATTCTCATCTCCACAAGGGAAATATCACTCGGTTTTCCCAGACATATCAGGAGAAAGTCATGCCCACACAGAGGCCTCATTGGCTACTCAATGGCTATCTCCAGATTAACAGGCTAGACTTCACCCCTACATCTCAATCTTAAAATTAACATAAGCATAGGACTGCCACAGATCCTAGTTTCAATTCTTGAATACCATGTACTTAAACTAAACCGAACAATTTGCTTTTCCCACTCCTTTTGCTCTTTTTCTACCCTTGTCTTCAGGTCATGTCCTCCAACTGAAATATTGCTTGATTCACAACTTTCATTAGCCTTCTACCTCACTGAAATGCCAGGCCGCTGGCTCCTTCTTTCTCCTGTGTAGCAGTTGATGGGTTTAAATGGAAAAACTTGAGGGTAACAAACCAACAATTAATCTACTAGAGCCATCAGGACACCTCTGTCCTTCTTTTGGAAAAAAATTCTGTGTCTTTGAAAACCTATGTCAATTTATCTCTCTCAAAACGTTTTATATATTTATTTGTATAAGTTCAGGCTAATGTTTATAACTATATGTGTTTACCAGAATAAATAAAACTGTATTATTTTTAATATTCCCATTCATACCTATACTGGTTTATTAGGAAAAAAATCCCATTCATAAAAATGGATGACTATTAACAATTTCTTTCAGAAATATATTTGTTTTAATCTTGTTAAGGTATCTTCAAAAGCAAGGATAATTTTTTGCCATGAGGAGAAAAAAACTTGTGGTCATGACTGATTATAACATTTTAACAAAACTCAAGTGTATATCTTGCCAAAGCCCCGATGCATTACAATGAGTTTACTAAAATGTTGTTTTGATCTAAGCCACAGTTGTTAGAAGGATTGATAATTTTAAAGAAGTTTGCAAAAACTTTATAGATGAACTCAAGGGAAAGAGGTCAGTCCAGGAGTTTATAGACAATGACTTTTGAGATTGAAAAAGAATCATTGTAATAAATTTTCTCAAGAAACAGTCAGGAAACTTGCTAAGATAAAAGTTTTAGGAAAACTAAAAACAGGTCAGAGAAAGACCACAAAATGTACTCAAAGAAATTTCTTTTGCCCTCATAACAGTGCACCTGCTTATTCTTCAAAGGTAGTAAAGGCTGTTCTGTGAGAATTTAATTGAGCAACTTTATTTGACCAACTCCATAACTCTGATCCTGTCCTTCCACCATCCTGTACTTCTTTGTACTTCCCAAACTCAAAGAGCATTTAAAAATAATGTGATCTGTCCTATGATGATACCCAAAGTGTCATTGTGATATGAATTAATTCTTGTACATCTTTTTACTCCCCAAACTCAAGGAATATTTAAAAGTAGCATGATCTGTCCTATGATGATGCCCCAAATGCCACTGTGATGTGAATTAAATTGAAAAGCACAGAAATCTTGAGGGAAGGCTTAGAGAAATGAAACACACCAAAGAGAGGTGATATCAAGTAACAATAGTTGCACATTTTGATATTTTTGTTTAGTACAGTTTCTGTCATTTGTATTAATATTTTTTGAGTTTTCCACATATATTTGGAGTACTTGCCCTTTAGAATGTGATCTCCCTGGGAACACAACCCACCAGTGAATGAGCTTTGTATTCCTACAATGTACTGTGTACACAGTACTCACATGGGTGAGTGGATGCAAGCCCTGCAGCTTTTCACATTCATTTTTTTAAGAACACAAGTTGAATAATGAGTCCATTATTAATTACAGCTGTAATGAGTGATAATGCGATCAAGATTTTCTAATCAAGCCTTTCATTTTTTCTTGTTAAATACACAATGGCAAATATATCAACATCAGGAAGATCAAAAACTCTGCAGAGTCATAGCCTTATCTGCTACAGCTGTTATTTATTATAGCAGCTGTAGTGACTACCATGACAATAACTATCATGCCAATTATCCCTCCCACAAGACATGTTCTCCTTGTCCGGGACACAGAAATAGTTTTTCTTTTATTTTTTACCTGTCTTGCACAGTTCTCTTCAGTTAGTTTTAAATCACTCATAATTTTCAAATGTAAAAATGTATAAAGGGATTTTCTTCCACCCCTCAACACTGCATTAAAATTAATAAAATTGTATATAGAAAAGACAAGACAAAGCATACACAAAATCAGAAATAATTTGCAATGCTAATAGAGAAAGCATGATGTCCTTCTTCAGGGACTATTTCTCCTGACAACATGTCCAAACTATGTAGGTTGCAGTCTTGCTATCCTTGCCTCAAAGAGCACACGCTAGCATTATTTCTAGAAGGACAGATTGGTGTGCCCTTTTAGCACTCAATGGCATTGTCAATATGCATCCTCAGCACCACACTTCAAATGCAGGAATTCTTCTTTGGTCTTCTTAATTCAACATCCAACTTTCACATGCATTTGAGACAATTGAGAGTACCATGACTTGGACCAGAAGCACCATAGTCCTCAAAGTAGCAGCACCCCTGTTCTTCAATACTCGAATTTTTGTGCTGCAGGTTTATTGAATACAT
>PVJH01021938.1:0-37613 GCA_004026705.1 Nesogale talazaci | reverse complement strand
GTAATGAACAAGCCAGCGGTGCACATGCAGGGCCTCACTTAGAACACACCATAGTGTTCTTTCTGTGCTCAATGAGCCTGTTGGAGCAGTGTGGACAACTTCCAACAGTGATGTTGTCGTGCCCTTTGTCTTGGTGTTGCTCACTGCCCTTTAGAAGAGGTGCATATCACCTGACAAGACTGGCGGCCCATCAGCGAATCAGAGGCACTAGGTGTGGGTTTGGCCACATGCTGTCCAATGTGTAAATAAACCTTTGTGGGCCCAGGCTCTCAAATAACGGGGCTTCAGAAGGTTCTGGAAAACGAGAATGCAGAGCTACGGAATGGTGTTCTTTTTTTTTTTTTTTTTTAAGGCATCACTGCCCTCAGGTGGTGGGAGTAGGAGGCCCAGCCTTTGCTCCTGGGATCCAGAATTGAACCTCCATCCCAGTGGGCCGCAGTCCCGCGCACAACCACTACGCCACCGAGGCTCAGCCCGGAATGGTATTCTTAAACTTTCTGAAGCCCTCGTTTTTGCTAGAGTTTGTGCTTAATTTGCATAGGCATCTGGGTGTGCTTTTGTGCTGTTTTGTACTTTTGTGAATGATCTTTCCTTTCAAGTGCCCTGTGCCAACCTGCACCCAAGGTTAGTACTTCTCTGGGAACTGATCTGGAAGACCCCATTGCCCCTAGCAAATGGTGGTAATTTTTACAAGGTCAGTGTAAAATGACTTGAGTATCTACCAACAGTCCAGGTAGCATACGCCATAGCTTCTGTTTCATGCTGGCTTGTACACCTGTAGCTTAGACGGTGCTTGAAGTCTGATGCATTTTGAGACTTAAGGGACGGAATGTGAATGAGGCGATTATCAAGTGGGAATTTAGGCCACTTTGACAATGTTCAGGTTTTCATTTTTTTAGAAAGTATTTCCCAAGTTTTGGATTTAATCCTGGAACTGACCGTACACTTGATATCCCACCTAGACCAATAGAGAACTAGTCTGACCCCAGGTAAGGCCTAGCCTAAGTTGAAGAGAAGCGGACATGAACATTATGAGAAAGAAGCCCGGGAGAGGAGTTTTTCCTTCTGGACATGGGGAAAGGCTTCATATGGTAGAAGGATCTCCTTGGGAGGGCAATTTGGGCTTGAGATGGTTAATTGGGGAAAGATTTAACTCCAGCCAGCATTTTCTTGATGCCTGTTTTTATTTTTTGACCGTGCTGTGGACATTTCATTACTAGAGGAGAATGTAGTTTTCACAGAGAGAAAACAGGATGTGGAAAGAAGAGGCACAGGAGTGCTCACCCTCCGGCCCACTGGTTCAAAGCAGATTATTGGGACTGGCCCATTCCAGTCTGACTGCCCAGCCCGGGCACTTGCATTTCCACTACAGATCTATTGGACTAGAATCTAGGGACCCCTGTGCAGGTGTGGTTCTGTGTCAGTGTAAATGCGAAATAGTAGCAAGGGGGGGGGGAGGGTCGAACTTTCAAAGGTGATGTTTGATTACAAGACCTTTACCACAGAAGCAGAGCAGAGCAGGTGGATGAGTGAGAGCAGAGAAACTCTGAATAAGGAAACAGTCTGTTTCCTCCCTCTGTTTTCCGTATGGGGAGGCTGTGTCAGGAACACTGAGAAGAAACAGCTGGCTCCTGAGGTCATGGTATTGTCTCCTCTGCATTGGTTAGATAGAAGTGTGTGTGTGTGTGTGTGTGTGTGTGTGTCTTTAAAAAAAAAAAGCCTGATTAATGCCTAAAGAAAATATTACATCCCTTTTGTCTCTTAGGAATACCTTAGAGACTACCTGTAAATAAATGGTGTCTGGGAGTGAGACCTGTGATCTACATTTGCAATTGCTTTTCTTTCATTTCCAGAGCTAAGAGTAGTCCTAATTACTTCCTCATGCGCAGACTCAGATGTCATTGTGCCCCTGGGCTTTCTCCAGATGCAGTCTCACCCCAGTCTTAGGTACAGTCCTAAGAAGACCTCCAAGCCAGTGAGGAGTGTAGACAGCTGGCTCCTCTTCGGGAGCTAGGGACCTCATACCTTCACCTGTTTAACTCTCTTTGCAAGTTATGCCAGTGGGATGTATGTTTAATACAGTGACTAAAGTGTGTCTCAAAGATAAGAGCAACGTATTCTCTTCTAGCCTAAATTAAAATGCCCAAGACCAGTTTTGCAACATCTGAAAATCCTTACGCCTAACCCTGCAGTTCATGCAAACGTAAGTTAGGCAACATTAGTGTTTCAACATAGATTTATCTCTTCAGGGGTCTTAATAGTAAATGGCATTTTAATTTCATTAGAGAATAAGTTTTTTATATGTGCTACATTTTAGATTTCAGTGTATAGTGTTTCATATATGCATGTTCTCATAGTAACCTAAGATATTTAATCCCTGAAACAATCCTTTCAGACCGATAACTAGTTTCCAGATGAGGTACTGAAGTGTAGAGCTGATAAAGGCCTTGGCCCTGATTTCATATGACTGGAATTAGTGAAATGGAGATTGGACACCAATTCCAGTGACTGCGTGATTGAACTGAGTAGGGATCTTCATCTTCTGGGGCAATCATGTCATGGGTGTCTGTTACAGCAAACCTATATGGAGCAATTGGAATCCAGGTGCCATAGTGGTTACACATTGGGCTGCCAACCTCAAGGCTGGAAGTTCAAAACCACCAGCCATTCCACGAGGGAAAGATGAGGCTTTGAACTTCTCAAAACAGTTCCAGTCTTGGAAATTATAGGGGCAGTCCTACCCTGTCCTGGAGGGTCTCTGTGAGTGAGAATTGACTTGATGGGATAAGAGTCCTAAAAAGTTGTGGCCATCTGCTTCCATGGAGACTTACAGCTTGAGAATCCCTGTGGTATCAATGTGGATTTGGCTTTATATTTGGAACCAGCCAGACTGTGGTTATCAGATTCCCTTGGAGATGCTTTCAGAATGAAATAACAGCATAACAGATTCCTTCCAGACTCTATACCAAGCAGTTTAGACCCATTTTGTGAGTATAGGCTACTGAAATTTTGAAAAAGTCACTTTTACAATTCCAATGATTTCTCATTCCTCTGGATGCACAGACTACTCAGCAGGCAGTACTTTTATGGAGAGGGCAGAAGTAGTGACTGACCGGGGCACTGGAAAGCTGGGCCAGCCCCCCTGCACATAACTATCTTTAGTAGTCATTGGGACTGAGAAAGGATGAGACAAAGATCTTGCTGGTTCTGAAATTGCTGTTGGACAGTGGTTCAGAATATCCAGGGCAGGAGGGAAGTTTCAGACTGTTTGATCATGGTAATATGGGATCTTCGGGTAAAATGAATCCTCAGAGCATGAAATCCTAGATTATCCCAGCTATGGCAATTCTTGGGAAAGTGGACATTTATCCTAGAGTTTGATCACTTGAGTGGTAATTTTTTTTTTTTTTTCCTTTTTCTGCCATGGGATCGTCATAAACCCTGCTGGTCAAACATTTAATTACTCACCCCCAATGTGCTCACTGGAACTGCTTCTCATTGGTGGGCCTGTGTTATTAGCTGATATTGAAGATTTCGCAGGCCAAGTGGCACTTCTCTGTCTTAAACTCTTGGTTGAGGAAGCCATTGACTGTGATGAACTTTTACATTAAAATAAGTTTCAATATGTTTGTGTTGTATATGCATTCTAGGGATACAAATAGGTAGCATAGATATTTGAAGGTGCGTATAGTACATGTAAATATTCTTGCATGGGATTCTCTCATGCTTTTTCAGTTTGTGTTGCACTGTGCACTGTACTGCTATACCTTTACTCAGTGGTATTTCATCAAGCCCACTTTTAATTTACTGCAGAAGGGTTGACTCTCGTGGTTGTCTGCTGGGAGAGTTTTCAGTGATCTATAATGGTTAGTGTAAGAAAAATGCATAAATCAACGTGGAAGAAGTTCCTGAATTGTAGTTTCTCTGTCATTTCACTAACAGCCTGTTGGGATTCACGTGGATTCGAGGCGAGAAGTGGTGGTGGTTGCACATCAGTAGAGTCTTTAAAATGTGTTCTCACAAAGCCTCCTTTTGTGGTAGGGAGATCATTTATGAGGTAGCATGTGCTTCCAAATTTGAGACCCAGTCCCAACGCCCAACCCCACTTCCTTTATAAAAAAGATTCACAGCAAAGTTGCAAAGAAAGCGAGTACCACTATACCAGCACATTATTCCTTTATTGGTAATTGTCTTATGTTTCTGTGGTGCCTTTGTCATAACTAAGGTACCAGCACTGATAGATTGCTATCAACTAAGCTTCATCCTTAGATGTCACTGGTTTGACCCATGGTATCCAGTGCCTGTTCATCCAGGGTTCTGCTCAGGACACCACATTAACATTCAATTGTCATGACTCGTTAGATTTCTCTGGGCTGTTTGTTTTTGAGGCTCGTGGCAGTTTGGGTGGGTACTGTGCTCAGCTCTTTGGGGAGAGAAGCTCAGCATGCAGGTGTCTGGTGGTCTTCTGATTAGACTGGGCAGTGGGATTTTGAGAGAAATGCGAGAGGTCACACTCATCACATCCTGTCAAGATAGTTTGTACCATCAAGATGACATCATCAACCCCACATCTCTCCATGTGACGTTACCTTTCCCCATCCCCACCTCTGTCTGTATTCTTAAGAAGCAGATCATTAAGTATAGCTCTAGGAGGGTGGGGATTTAGGATTCAATTCCTTGAGGGGAGAGTGTCTATACACGGCAGGGCACTTGTCATCTCCTGGATGGTAGACAGACCGTCTTCATGCAGTAGGCTTTGACACTGCACTGACGGCTTCTTGCCTCATTGACTGGGAGGGTGTCACTGATGAGCCCCATTCTGGAAAAGTTTTGGGGTGAGGATTGTCCTGTGGTCAGCGTTTTCTGGCCTCATTCTGCAGCTGCTGTGACATCCATCCCTGCCCAGATCAGGATACCTAAAAGCTGAAATGAAGCACCAGGAAACACCAGGCAACCTCAAACCTGGCAGACCTTCGCTCAGAAGAGACAGGATTGCTCAGTAGGAAAGGAGTTTAGTCCTTTAAATATCCCAACTTAAAAACATCATTCATCCTTTTATATTGCAATCCTTCTGAAATAGTTGAATACTTTCTTAATCAGGATATTGGGATTGGTGGAGCTTTTCCAGTTTATAAGTTACAGATAGGCAGTCTGTGGGAGTTAGAAACAACATCCATTCCTAGCTGTGCCTTTTAAGTGAGTCAGAACCAGTGCAGATGGCTTCTGATCACCTGGTGCACTGGGTTAAGCACTGAGCTGCTAACTACACAGTCAGCAGTTCTAACCCATCAGCCACTCCCTGGGAGAAAAGTGAGACTGGCTGCTCCTATCAAGAAATATGTTTTAGAAACCTATTCGATGAGTTGGAATCCACTCACTGGCAGTGCCTTTGACTTTTGAGCTTGTGAGTCAGATTCAGCTCGATGACCACGGGCTTATTGGGGGTTTGGGAAGAATGGCATGGAGACCAGGCCTGTTGTCTGACTCCCCAAAGGAAGAGAATTCAGTGAGGCAGAGTTCAGACATGCCTCCACTCTCCAACCTTCTCTACCCTGTTCTGAAGCCAAACATGCCACCCTGTGATCATGCGGAACTCACAGACACCCAACCCAGCGGTCATCATAGAGGAGTTAACATGTCACACCAAGTCAGGATCAGACAACTTGCGGATGCTGTCCTTCTGTCAGCAGCAAAGTCTCTCAACCATGTTGGCAGGCTTGTTTCTCTCAGGTCCCAGGCTGCTTTGTCACATGGTCCCTTGGCATCTGTCCTGCAGGACCAAGGGTTATGAAATTCGTTTCATGCTGATCAATGTCCACAGAGTCCTTCACTCTGGAAGCCAAGCCAACCTGCTGCACAAAGGCACTCAGTTTTACCTGTCCTGTCAGCTAGAGGCCTGCTGCTCTCATCTCTGCAACCATTTCTCCAACAGTGACCCAAACAAGTGCCTCTTCCTTGTCTGGGTTTGGGATTCTCTTTCTTGCTGCTTCTGAGATGGTACACTTACATCTAGTGAAGCAGTTCTCAACCTGTGGGTAATGACCCCTTTGGGGGTCGAGTGACATTTTCACAGGGGTTGCCTGATTCGTAGTAGTAGCAAAATTACAGTTAGGAAGTAGCAACGAAAATAATTTTATGGTGGGCCCACCTGAGGAACTGTATGAAAGGGTCACCACTTTAAGAAGGTTGAGAACCACTGATCCAGTGGAGTCGTAATAAAACTCATCAATCTCCGTGTTTGTCCCCACTGCACCCTGTTTGTATGCTCTCACCCAGTCTTTTGGTGGGGTTACAGTGACAATGAATAGAAGGGCCATCATGACCAAGTAACTTCACTGCTTTGGAGTTACCCACCTACACACCGCCTGTGAGTTCCTTCCACGCCTAGCAACCTTCCTTGGCAGGTAGAAGTAAGTACCGAGGGGCTTTGAGGATGCAAGTCTTTATGGACGTGGACAGACTCATCTTTTCCTGCACAGTGACTGGGTGGATTTGAACAGGTGACCTTCCAGAAAGCAATTTAGCATAGAACTCACTGTCCCACTAGAACTCAAAGTCTTTTCACTGATTTAAAAGCGGCACACATGCGTAGGTAGTTGTGATGAAGAATTTGTTGCTGGTACAGATTGGTGTGATCTTTTTCAAGTGAAGACAAAATTGCATGCTATAAAGGGCAACGAGGACCTGTCTTTAAGTCAGAGTTGCTAGAACCTTCAAGATGCTGACCATAGACACCCTTCAAGCCTGGCACCACCCTCCTGTGAGGCAAATTTCAGCCCTTGATCTAAAAGGTGAAAAATGATTTCAGGAAGGTGTACATTCCTTAGAGCACTCCATCATGCGAGACCAGAAGATCAGCAGTTGTTTGGTGACAAAGTTCAGAAAGCAGGAAGGGACAGGAATGAGCGATGAATGAGAACAGGAAGCACAAGAAGGAAGGGGGAAGAGTGCTGTTTCTTTATAAGGATTGTAATCAGTGACATGAAGCAAATGCGTATGGACTGTTGCCTGGAAAACCAAATTGTTCTCTGAACTTTCACGCGATTCTCATTTTTTAAACTCCTTGAAATAAAACCAGTTGCCCTGTCTCATTTGTCAGGGTGACTCCATGTCCGAGAAGATTTGAAAGTTTTCAGTGCTGATTTATCAGAAGTTGGTCACCAGACCTTTCTTCCAAGGTTGCCTGTAGAAACCTCTGAACCGTAGATGTGGCAGCCCAGCAAGCGGGCCACTTGGACCATCCTGGGGAACCCATCTTGATGACAGTAATAATTCTGAGTGTATTCAGGATTCGTTTCTGCGCTGTAGGTGTGTATGCCATAGTCTGTGCCGCAGTTGTTTCTGAACTCCAGTCTGTTTACTTGTAAGCTGCTTTACTACCAGTCTTGCAGCTCCAGCGGTCGGCGGCTCATGTGATCCTTTAACCCTTTTTACTATTGCGTTTTTTTCTGATTATTAAAGTAAATACATGTTTTGTCTTTAATACTTGGAAAAAGGCATTACAAAAAATTGCCAGTCATTTTTACCACTTCTGTGTAAATAGCATGAATATACGTGTTTTACATGTTTTGTTTCTATTTTTTATAAGGTTGAAGTGTTATTGATCTATGTTCGGTGTTCTCTTTGTATTGTGAATATTTTTTTTCATAATTGCAAAGTCTTTGAGAACATATACAGATGTTAATTTAATTGGCTAGATAGAAAGATTTTTCCAAATAAACATGACTCTTTACTAAGTTATTTGTTTTTTATTCCTTTTTGTATTTTATCCTGACTTCGATGAAGGTTTACAGAATGTACCAGTCGTATATCCCACACATCAGGCCCTTTGTTTCACTCGGTGATTACAAACCCCACCGCGTTAACAGTACTCAGCCCAGTTCTTGCTTCTGTTCCCCTTTAGTCCAGCCTTCTGAACCATGTCCCTTGGCAAGTGCTGTCTTTTGGTCTCAACTGTTGTTTGTTTTGAGCAATGGCATTTCTCTCGTGTGACCGTTCACCGTGTCCACTTGTCTATCGTTTGCCTGAACGTTGATTCCGAGGGTTTTGGGTTCTAGACATGAAGGCCCTCCAAGCCCCGCTGACTCTGACCAGATGCTATCACGTGTCCCTGACTTGGTAGGAAACACAGAGACCCCATGGACAGCAGAGGAAACATGGTCCTGGGCCATCGGCATACCTGGCCTCTATTTTTTTTCCTGATCATGTTTTGCTTCCCATTTCTCTCCCATTCTTGCTGGGACCACCTACCTATGCTATGTTTTTCAGAGCAGTTGGGACATCTAGTTAATCTAGGCTGACTGTCCCCAGACTTAATTGGCATCCGCTTCCCTTTGAGGAAAAACAATTACTCAGCACCCTCATTGGCAATTACAGACTTGGGTTCTGTAGGCCACCATTCATTGTGGAGGGAGGGAGAGCGGAGGCTATCTGGTCCCTTAGCCCTCTGGAGTAATTGTTCCCACGTTTCTTCATTTTTTTCTGATTTGTCTTCGCTCCGGTTGGAAAAAGACCGGTGGGTTGATCTCTGATGGCTGCTTACAAGGTTTTCAGACAGTAGTCACTACTCATCAAAGTAATGTTGGTTTCTTAATGTCCCATTTTCCTAAGCAGTTCCGTGAGCCTCCTTGTGAACACTTTTTCTTCTTGTAATTCAGAATTTTAGGGGGTGGGGGTATTGTAAAAATTGAATGAGCAGATTAAATAGTAGGAACATTTTCCTTTATTGGCCTCCACTGAAAATAAATATGATTGTCTAGTGTGTGCTTGATCTTTTTCTTTCTCTTTTTTTCTCCACAGCTCACCACTCTGGGAAACCTGACACCTTCAAGCACTGTGTTTTTCTGCTGTGACATGCAGGAAAGGTTCAGACCAGCCATCAAGTATTTTGGGGATATTATTAGTGTAGGACAAAGATTGGTAAGTCTCCTTGTTTCCCTCTATTTGCTGAAGCATGCACATTTATAGATACACAAATGCTAACTGTGTGCATTTTATTTGCTTTTGCAGTTGCAAGGAGCTCGTATTTTAGGAATTCCAGTTATTGTAACAGAACAGTATCCTAAAGGTCTTGGAAGTACTGTCCAGGAAATTGATTTAACAGGTGTAAAACTGGTACTTCCAAAGACCAAGTTTTCGATGGTATTACCAGAAGTGGAAGCTGCATTAGCAGAGATCCCCGGAGTCAGAAGTGTTGTATTATTTGGAGTAGAAGTAAGTACTATTTAGCATTGGGGATTTGATATTACTTGTGGGAAAATTAGTGTTTCCAGAATGCAGTTTTGTGTAGGAAATAACATTTAAGTGACAATAATGAAGAAAAATGGACTACTTAGTGCTATTGACTCTTTGCCCGCCTTGAACCATTTTTTTAGCTCTTTAAATCCTGACAACTGAGTTTCCTAAGTGCTCTCAGTCTCCCCCCGTTCATGGAAGAAGAAACAAGCACAGTGACCAGGAACCTAGGACTGACCTGTCACACAGCAATAGTGAAGTCTAACTCGTTCTGGGACTTTAAATTTTAGGCTCTCTTTTGAACACACTTTCACCAAAGACATTATTATTATGTATGTCGAATGGGATTTTGCTTTGGTTATGCTTTTGTACTACAATCCTAAAAGAAAGTGGTGTACCCTTTTTCCATTGTGTCCATGGTATTTTAAAGGGTGGGGGGGGTGTCCTCATAGACTCCTAATGTGGATTTAGATTGATTCTGTGTATGTCTTTTTTAACATAGGCCAGTCGTTCTCAACCTATGGGTCACAGCCCCTTTGGGGGTCGAATGACCTTCACAGGGGTCGCTTGATTCATGACAGTAGAAAAATTACAGTTATGAAGTAGCAATGCAAATAATTTTATGGTTGGGGGGGTCACAACAGCATGAACTGTATTAAAGGATTACAGCATCAGGAAGGTTGAGACCCACTGGTCAATGCTATTTTGATAGACTTTATTCTAGCAGTTTATGTGTCTCCCATAGCACTTTCAACTGTTAAACTTGGGTTTTATAATTTATTCATTGCAGTGGCCACCTAGAACTCACATGGGGTATTCATGAATACCCCATGTGAATTTCATTAGGTAGGAAAGGTGAGTTACAATTCAGGTGAGAAATGATCAGGACAGAGTTACACATATAGAACAGTTTCTTTCCTCAAGACAAGTTTTTATGACCCTCAACCTCTTGGCCTGGCCTCTGCCCTGCTTCAGCAATATTTCAGACCTCTTTTGTGCTGCCAGTCCATGTCAAAGGGCATACTACTTCACTATAAGCCTCAGACATTTAGCTCCAGCTCCATGGGCCAGCACACCCAGTTCCCTCAGTTAAGTGACCAGCGGTACCTCCTCTTCACACGCCAGCTTCCTGCCCCAAAGTGTTGAGCTTTGCTTGTTGTATGGGCTGGAAAGTCTCTCTTGTGCTCTGGGCTGGTTCTGTGACTGCTCCTGTCCTACGCCTCAGATATCAAGGCTGTCTCCTGAGTCAGACATTCAGTGTGCAGGGATCTCCAGGCCCAAAGGCCGTGGGTGCTTCACCACTGCCTCTTCTCTCTGGCTGCCAGTGAGATCCCCTGCTCCTACTTTAGAGATGGCTGACTTTACACCCAGCAAGACAGCAGTTGACCTTATTAATAGTCACTCACAGCTGAATCGTATAATCCAATCAGAATTTCCCCCAAGCCTTTCTGCCCATTAGAATAGGAAGGTTGTTTGGGGGGAGTAACAAAGACTATGGCTAGACAGCTATATTAAATAATTCACAAGATTACATTGCTTTCAGTAGTGGAAAAAAAACATCCCTGTGGCCTCAGGTACTAACTGTACAATAAGTATTAGTATAATTTGATTTCAATCATGAGACTATAGAGGAAGCCTATTTGTATACATGTAGTGTCAAAATGCTGCTGACTTCTGCGTATTTCTTGCTTGTTTATCATTATTGCCTCGCATACTTAATCAGAATTATCCTTGAGCGGACCTCCAATGCCAATTTTAATGAGTCATTCATGGATTATTCTCCAAAGCTTTTTTGTTTTATGAAGTTAAGGTTGACATTATACTGTTAATAAAATACGCATTCATTGAGTATATTACCCAGTGATGATAGAAACACATTTTTATTATATATTCTTTGTTAATGAATTAGTACAAGTTGGTACTTAGAAAGATGGAATCCGTGTCGTGCATTTACTGGTGATACAAACTGGATAGTTCTTCGTGTGTGTTGCAAAGTAAAGGCCCTGGAGGAATAGTGGTTACTCCCTGCGCAGCTGTCAGCAAGCGGGGCGCTTTGAAGCCATCAGCACTTCCGAGGGTGAACGATGGGGCTTTCAGGTCTCGGGAACTCCCGGGACAGCCCTGTTTGCCCTGCCTGGTGGCTATGGGTCAGCATGTACTTTATGGCAGTAAGTTTGGTTCTTTTTTGGTATGTTGCAAATTAATTTCAGCTTGCCTTCCCTTCCCTATTGAACGCCCTCTTAGTCCCAGGTTTTTCCTGTTTCCTCATTCTGCAGGACTGTAAAATCATTATGTAGGACTGATGCTTGAGGTGAGTGTAGACATAAGGACAAATGAAAGGACCACCAATATTGAGTCGTAGCAGCAGCCTGGGAGACATGAAAATCATCCAGATGATCCAAATGAAGATCCTAAGAAATATGCTCCCGGTGCACTGAGGATATGTTCAACATTGATAAGATCTTACTGACTTGAGAAATGGTAAAGCAAAATCAGGGCTGTTGGTGTATGTCCAACACCACCTCGTGGCCTAGAGGCACGTGTAGGTCTGGGACAGAGGTTCCCAAACTGACCTGGTCGACCACCCCTGTGTCAGAAACGAAACTGCCTGGCACTTTTGTCGTCCAGCCCATAGTCCAGGATAAAGTGTAGATTTCTGCTTTTGTAGCCGCCCAGCATCGCCCTGTTGGGGTCTAGAACACTCTGGTCTAGAACAAGGTCATTAAATGTGTAATGTTGGTTTTGCTTTATCGCTGTCGTGGACTGTGCGGAATACTTGCAGTTGACTGTGTGTGATCCTTCACTTTGCTGCTAGACTCATGTGTGCATCCAGCAAACAGCTCTGGAGCTCGTCGGCCGAGGGATTGAGGTTCATATTGTTGCTGACGCCACCTCTTCGAGAAGCATGATGGATCGGATGTTCGCTCTGGAGGTAACTGACCTGCTTTAAAATAACTCATCAAGTTTTCCAAATCACTTTAAAGAACATTAAAGAACATTGCATGCTTTTTAGCAATAGCAGGTTTACTTTTTTGGCGTATTTTTCGGACCATAAGACATCTGACCATAAAGACCCCGTTTTTAGAATAGGAAAACAAGAAGAAAAAAAAAATTGAACCAAATAACACCAGTCTACTAAAATGTTCTGGACTACCACACTTTCGGACCTTAAGACACACCCTCATTTTCCCTCCACTTTGGGGGTAAAAAGTGCGGCTTAGGGTTAGAAAAATGCGGTAATTTGCACTTAGCCTGACTATCTTTCCAGAAACTCCATGTATTGGCTGATCTTTGAGGTTTTCCCACTGTATCTGAGTTTATATCTTGCCTTCTCCTTTGAATTAATAAAGCCTCAAAAGCTCCTATACACCTTATTTTATAACTTCCCTGTATTTTTATGCATGAACTATAGTGATATTCCAAGAGCCCTAGACTTAAATAAGACTTTTGCCCCTCCCCCCAACCCCCTCCCCCAAATTGAACTTGCTGCCACGAGTTTGATGCTGACGCAGTGATCCGATGGGGCAGGATAGAACTGCCCCTGCGAGTTTCCAAGACTCAACTGTGTACGGGAGTTCTCACAGTGACTCATCATTCTCACAATGACTGGCTGGTGATTTCGAACTTCTGAATTTGCAGATTGCAGCCCAACTCATACCTATGCTACCAGGACTTCTTAAGGAATTTCAAATGAAAAAATCACTTCATCTCAGCCAAGACCTAGCAAAAAACCTTGTGTCATTTTAGACCTAAGAATGCTTCTGCCTTACATAATGCTAGAATGCCCTCCATGAGAACGGACTCCTTGAGTTCCTTCACGGTTCTGTTTTGAGTAACAATGGGGACTACAGATTGTCTTAGAAACTCTCCATTGTTCCATGCAAAGGTTGATCTGTCACCTGCTTTTGTGCCAGATCTAGTTAGCCTAACCTGTTCCTTAGGTCATAAGGTAGAACAAGGCTCAAACTCCAAAACTCACTGCCATGGAGTCGATGCCAAGTCCTAGCTCGGGCGAAAAAGGAAGAGGAGTGGAACTGGTACGAGGAGGGCTGATGAGGAAGGAAGGCAGTTGAAGCCCTGTTGGTGTTCCCTTCTCTGTTATTTCTGAAGCAGTGAATCCTAGTATTGGATGATAGGTGGAACTAGTTGTATTATTTTTAAACCTATTGTCAAATCCAGTCAAAGTATTGAAACCTTCCTAGTAGCTAGATACTAAGTATTGCGATGTCCGACCTCTGCAGAGGTCTCAAGGAAGAGAGTTAGTTCATCAGCAGTGCTCGGTGAGCTTCTCTAGTTGCTGCATTTTAAACACTTCCCGTGACAGGTCCTCACTCTCTCAGTAAGCGGTTCTTTTTTTTCCTTCAAATAACCTTTATTGTAACGCAGAGGAACAGAGCTTAAAAAGTATTTCCAAGGAAGCAGAAGAAGCTAAAAACATATGAACAAAATAATTGCCTTTCTTGCTTGCAAAAAAATGTCAGGGATGTGTCTTCTGCATTCATATGCATTTATTAGACCTGTCTTTGTTGTCACATTCATCACAGAAAATTTCAATTACTGGTCAATCTATCTTTCCACAAGTCTCAGTGAAAACAAAGCCAGCTGCTTACCATCTGTGGCTCATCCTTTGAGAAGCTGGCTGTAATCAGAGAGTTGGAAGGCAGGTTCATACAGTCATGTCCTTGAACAAGTGACCTCTTATTCTTCGTTGAATTGGAAGTCATACCATCCATCATAGGATTGTTGTGAGGACTCAACGAGAATTCTACAGAGCACAATATACACTTAACTAGTAGTTATTATTAGCTAGACACTATTATTATTCGAAATGATTCATTTCTGTTTTAAAAAAGTAATTCTTGTCTTCATGAATATAGTCTCAACAGAAATAAGTAAGGTCTCCCTCTTCCGAGAATCCCCAGGGACTCACCAAATCAAGCTCAGTGCCATGGAATCAATTCAGGCTCTGAGCACCCCTGCAGGACAGGGTAGAACTGCCCCTGTGGGGTTTCGAGATGGTCGGTCTCTAGGGAGTAGAGTGCCTCATCGCTCTCCCTCATTGCTGCGGGCGGTTTCAAGTGGCTGATCGAGGGGTTAGTACCCCCACGTGCATAACCCACAATGCCATCAGGGCTTCTTTACCCCTGAGAAATCTGGAGAAGGAAGGGATCAGCTATCCGGGCATATTTTGAGGGGCCTAGCGAGTGAACCTCACAGGAAAAGGGTTTCTGCTTAGAGGCTTTCTACTTCTCTATGGCTTACTGCGTCAGAGTCCGTCGACAGGGTCACGACAAGTCCAGATCTACTTGGGCCCAGTGAAATTGGGTTTGGGTGGTTTTTCATCATTTTTGTTAGAGTATCCAGCTGGTGCCCTGGTGGCATCATGGGTGAGGAATGGGGCTGCTCACCATGATGTGACCAGTCCTGCCCCATCACCTTTCTTCACTCTTACAATGAGAGAGAGGAGGCCTTTTATCCCCATAAAGATGGGCAGCCTCAGAAACCTGAAGGAGCCGTGCTTCTTGGTGCCGTCGTTGCTCGCCATGGGGGGAGTCGACACGGTGGCAGGGAGTTTGGTGCACTTTGGAGAACAGCCAGCATTTCCTTTGGAAAGGAGATCAGGTCAAGTGGTAGGAAGGGAAACTTGCCAAATGACTTCCCATTTAGTTAGTTAGCTAGTTTAAAAAGGCAATTAGATGATCCCTAAAATATTGCCAACAGGATTACTTTTTCTCTTTGGTTCCATGACTATGAAATTGAAACAGCAATGCAGCCCCCACTTCTTCGTCTTTTTTTTTTTTTCTGTTTAGAAGACCAAGATTACCCTAACCTTGCCCACTAAGATTGCTGTATTCATCAGCTGTGGTGTTCTCATCATTGGAACTGCTGTGCTTTATTCACAACTGTCTTTTGAGCATCTGCCACATGCCAGGCATTCTTTCTTTCAACTCACAATGGTAGTGGAAGTGAAGAGAGAGAAGAATACGACTCTGGATGCCCGTGTGCTCCTGGGGAGTTTGTAGTACGTCTTGGAGATTAAATAGGAGGAATATTTTTCTTTCCTCCGCCTTTATGCTCTTCTGTGTTTGGTTTGTGGGTCAGAGCACCCGTTCTTTCTTTTGGGCTCAGTTGCTTTGCGGTGGTACTGGCAGAAGTCTGGAAGCTTATTAAGATATGTACCCATGTGCATTAAGCAGAGTGTTAACGGCTCTCTTTTCAGTCAGAGCAAGGGCAAAGTTAAGGACCGACAGTCAGGTACTGTCTTCGCCCAGAGTGGTGGCAGGAATCTGTTCTGTGGCTGGTCCCCTCCCACTCCCCTCCCACTGGGGTAGGCAGCCCTAGGGGAAGGTCTCAAAGCCAGAGCTCTTCGTTTGCCCTTTTCGCTGAGCCATGCTCTTCTCCCACATGGATTCCTGGCTGGATTCTGTTGAAACCCAATCTGTACTGGCCACAGTCCAGTCTTGAAGCTGAGCAACCCTGAGGTTTCTGCTTACTAAATGGATTTCCGGGACAAGAGACATCGTCTCAGTCTGTTTTGCCATCGTGGCCTGATTCTCAGCAGCTTCCAGACTGTTAGTGTGGACTGGAGCAGGCCCTGGTCAGAATAAGGCCAGGGAAAGTGGACATTTTAGAATGGTTTCTTCCTTAAACATGGAAGCAATGTTCTCTGCTTCCTGTTTCTGCCTCCTGTGAGCTCTGGTCCTTGATGATGATGATTTGGTCTAGAAGATGATGAAGCACTTTCACTGACATTGGGAGTCCAGGATTCAGGTTCAGTATGGATCATTGAAAATCCACTTATTCAACAAGGAGCTATAGGGAGGAGGGGCATGGACAAAAGCTAAAAGCTGCCATTGATGTATGTCTGTAGATTGAATGTTCTGTGTCACATTGATATACCTGGGCGTTAGCTGGCCTTTTATAGATGTCCTTTTCTCTGTCTGAAACCAGCACACCATAGGCCCGTCAGGTTTTCTAAGCTGCCCTGCTGGTGGCAAAGTGTTTTAAGTGGCCAGCTGCCAATCAAAAAATTAAAAAGCCTTCAAGATCTGCTCCTTGGATGACTTCAGGAAACCCTGTGGGGTGGTTCTCTTGCCAGGCAGCAGTACTATGAGTCAAAATTGACTTGATAGCACATGAGGGTTTTGATAGGACAGCCAGAAGTCAAGTAAAAAGCCAGGAGCAAGGAATGAGGGTTTATAGGTATATTTCATAGAAGCCCAGAGATAAATTAGCCCTGGTGTTTGTCAGAACAGATGTGGCGCTGGTATTCTTGCCTTGTCAACTTCTCTTCCATATTTGGGGAGAAAAGATGTGGGCTGTGCGCCCAAGATGTAGTCTCAGAAACCCTAAGGAATAGTTCTTCTTTGTCCGAGAGCCTTGCTCTGAGGTGGAATTGACTTGATGGCAGTGGATCTAAGTGTCCTGCATGTTTAGGTTTATAGATCAGAATTATCTGCTCTTGCTTCCTGTTTCCTGGGGATTCTGGTCAGTGGCACTGCACCTTTTCCAGTCCTGGAGGTCCTGCCATTCTGGGTTTCTCAAAAGTTGTAATGCTTCCTTCTACATCCTTGGGGAAAGAAGGGAGGGTCTGTCAGCATGAAGGTTAGTAGGTTTGCTCGTGGGCACCTCTCTGATGGAAGCGTTAGCGCCTGTGCTCAGGCATGGTGATAGCCTGGCCAGCCAGGTGTCTCTTCCTTTCAGAGGAAATGCTGAACCCTGTTTGTCTGCAATGTCATCCTCCTTTTCCCTGGTTCTTTTGGTGGATACTTTGTAGACTGAGTTTCAGACCTCCTCCTACCTGCCAGGCTCTTGAGGATACCTATGTCAGGTGTAGGAATCCTTCCCTTCTTTCCCATCCCTGTCTCTCTGTTGTCCTTGGTTTTTTCCCATCCATCTCAAAATTTCTCTCCTCCTTTATGATGAGTAGGGACCCCGAGCTGGCTCACAGTGACTTAAGCCATTGGGCTAGCTGCAAGGTCGCTGATTCCCCTCTAGGAGAAGGACGTGGCCATGCTGTTCTGATCAAGGTTTGCAGTCTCAGGAGGAAAGGGGAGCTGATAGCACTGATGATTATACAACCCCAATCGACGGGACTGCAGGTGAATGGATATATTGGATTGTGTAAGCTATATCAATAAGACTTATAATATTATAAACAAGAGCAGCAGCAACTAAAAGATTGACAGCCTCCGAAGCAGTGCGGGGCAGTTCTTTGTCTCACGGGGTCCCTGTGAGTTGGATTTGACTTGATGGCAGTGGTTTGGGGTTATTCTGATTACATTGGAAGAATTTAGCAAGGGGAGTCTTTGATCAATCAGAAGAACTTTACCTAACTTAAGTAGAAAGCAAATGTTTTGAGACTGACGATGGCAACAAATGTGCTTTACATACAATGGATGGATGAATGGATTGTGATAAGAGTTGTATAAGCCCCTAATGAAATGATTAAAAAACAAACTCAGAATCAAAAAAGAGACCAGGCTTACTGGTCAGAAAGAGACAGATGTCCCTTAGCCACCATTTTGATCTGGAACTAAACCCAATCCCTGTATTAACGTAATCATTCATGTGTGACTTATTTTATTTAGCATTATGTCTTCTATCCATGTTATGTTTCATATAATCATCATTGTTATTTATGGTTGCATATCATTCGGTTCTGTGTATGTTCCACAATTTGTTTATCCATTCACCCATCGATGAGCAGTTTAGCTGTTTCCATTTATTTGCCACTGTTTATAAAGCAGCCATGAACATAGCTTAAAACAACTACCCCGTCCTGAAATTTTGTATTCTGTTAGTCTTAAAGTTGAGAAGCCCTGGTGATGTACTGAGCCAGATTCATGCTGGCAGCTAGCCACAAGGTCAGCAGTTTGATACCAGCAGCCACTCTACAGGGGAGAGAGAAGACTTTCTACTCCCACAAAGAGTTACTGTCAGAAACTCACAGGGACAGTTCTGCTCTAGCCTATAGATAGGGTCCCGGGGAGTCGGAATCTGCTTGATGGCAGTGAATTTGGTTTGTCTGATTTCTTCATTTTAAAGTATATAAGGCTGGTTCACTTTTTATCCAGGGACGCAGTTTGTAAACCTCAAATGAGGCTGTTTTCTTCCAGGAGGGACACTCTTACCTCTAGGAAGGAATTGTACCACGTGTGTGTCAGGGTTTGGGGCAGGGAAAAACAAAAACCAAGACTGCTCATGTGAGGTCAGTCAGTGGCTTTAATGCAACTATGTAGTCACAACTTAGGAAAATGGATAACAGTAGAAATTGATGGAAACAATCTCTATAGTTATTTAACCTTCAAAGCAGTAGCATCTTCTAATGTTTTTACTTATTGATGCCTCAGTAAGTACGTCCTCAATGCCAGGAACGGTAAGCATTCACACCCAGCCCTGATCTCATTTCTCAGATGACCTGCTGAGGGGAGATTTGTGAGAGAAAGCAACTTACAGGTGTGTTAATGATAGGAACCGCACAAAGGAGTTTAATGCATGTTTCTTAAAGTAAAAAAAAAAAGAATGACAAGCCAAAAGTGAATGGTGATGTGGAGCCTAAATCTGCAAAGCAGTAGTTAAAAAACAGCAGCAATTTAAAGTATCAACCTCGCCAGCGATCACACCATTCTCCTCTCTCACCTCATGCTACTTTAGTCTCTGGTTTCGATTCCCCTCCGACCCCCAGCACCTGCCCGTCATTGTCTGGCTCCATGCTTGTTGCCTCAATTTCAGTTCCTGCTTCAGCTGTTGGGGTTAATCATAGCGCGTTTGTAGGGTGGCTAGTTTTGAAATTGATCCCTGTTTCAGAATTTTACGGTGTGGACAGAGACTGCTGTAGTCTTATTATTAAGGGAGAGAAAGAAACCACCTCACGTCCATCGAGTCCATTTTGACTGATAGAGACCCTGTAGGAAGGGGTGAAACTGCCTCCTGTGAGTTTCTGAGACTGAAACGCTTCACAGGATCCAAGCCCCCGCCGTGCTGCCAGGGAGCAGCAAGTAGCCGTCCGGTGCCGAGCTGCCACGCCGATACGTGTTACTGCGGCCCCGTGTGCTCTTGCTGCGTCATTAAAAAGGTGTTCTTTCTCCTGCTCACTTCTTTGTCTTTGTTGCTTGTTTGTTTTTAAGCGTCTTGCTCGAACTGGAATCATCGTTACCACGAGTGAGGCTGTTCTGCTACAGCTGGTGGCTGACAAAGACCATCCGAAATTCAAGGAAGTTCAGAATCTAATTAAAGCGAGTGCTCCAGAGTCAGGTCTGCTTTCCAAAGTATAGGACGCCTGAAGGACCCAGGGGCCCCTTGCCATGGGGACGAACAGGACTGGAAGCCCAGATGAGAATGTCTTCTTAAGTCAAAAGCTGGCTCGTTTTTGTTGTGCACCTCTTAGTAGAACTTAACCAACTAGACCAATCTGGTACCAACAATTAGTTACAAATGTCACAGGCTTCAGGTGCTGCTTACTTTCCTGTTTCCATCAATGTGCTTTTTATTTATTAAAAAAAAAAGCAATCACAGTGGAGGTGCCCATTTTGTCTACATTTTGTATACATTGATCATGACATTCAATAAAAGTGCACTTGTGGAATATTCGGACTTGTGCACTGTAAAGAAGAATAAAACGTACCAGTAACTGTTTGACTTCTGTCACTCTATGTTATAAGGTTGATGTGGAACCATTGGTCTTACTTTTCAAAGTGATTAAAATAGAATCGCGGGATGAGCATTTAAAAACAGGATTCTGGACTGTCCTTCACAGTATTGTTGACTTTCTTAGGGAGTGAGTTGATTTTTACCAAACCAAATTACATTACCTAATTATATATCTTTCTTGATTCTTCTGATTTTTGTACTCTAATCACCAATTCTGACCATGTTCTCTTTAGCTGAGTCAGTTCTGTAGAAAGACTCATTGAGTCATTGCTCGCTCTAATTTTATAAATGGATGGAATCATTGACAGTGCCATGTAATTAGGGGAGGACTTCTGTAACCTCTTTGACATGTAACATTAGCTGAGTATCTCAAACCATCTTGAATAATTCATGCACCCAATTTAGCAAAAAGACAAAGGCTGAATAAAATGTCATTTTATAATACCCAGAATCTACTTCCAATCCTCCAAATATTGTTAATGTGGAAGGCAACAGTAATGAGGTGATTTGGTAGTCATGGCTCGCCTTCAATATGCTTCTTTTATGATCATGAAGTGCTTAGAGGACTTTGAACTTTTGTTGTAGTATGTGGAATATGGAATATTGTTCTTTTATATTAAAGTAATTAAATAATATGTATTATGCAAATGAAATTATTTTAGTCCCCACAAGATGGCTCTGTGAGTATTATTCCAGGGATTCGAATGTTTATTTAAAGGTAATGAAATTTTTACAAGTGAAATCTTTACTCCTGGGAATGGTCAAGGAAGGAAAGTCCATGGTGGGCGGGTGGGTGGATTTTACTGGAGAACATTCTTCATTAAGAGCTGCAGCAATGTTTGTTTCTTTTGTCAATGGTAACAAATAGCTCCCTCGAGCTTTTCTTGTGGGCGTTTTGACTTTGTCATTTTTTTCTCCTGGTGAATTTGTGCATCCAAGGAAATGATTTCTTCACATTTTTTTAAAAACAGTTTTTAATACACTTTGCCAAATGTTTCTCACACTGTAAATCCCAAGCTTCATTGCCATCGCATTGATTCCTACTCTGGCCCACCCTGTAGGACAAAGTGGAATTGCCCCAGGGATTTCTGAGACTGAGTTTTTGTGGGAAAGAGAGTGGACTATCACAGCTTTCGTTCTTGGAGTGGCAGGTTGGGTTAGCAGCTGGGTTCACAGAGGCACCTGTGAACCAGTCATCCGGGGATCGTACGGGAATGTTGATGCAGATTCTGTAGGTGTGTGACGGCCGGGATGGCACCCTGCATTTCCATCCCACTGCTTGACTCTCTTTGACTGTACCCACACCACTGCAGTGAGGCCTTTGCCTCATCAGAACCCACACAGCGGCCCTCTGTTACGGTCCTCTTGCTGCTGTAGCAAATGATCACTGACTTAATGGTTTAAAACAGCACACTTAATCCTGGAGGTCTGAAGTCTAGAGGTCAGGATTGTGGGCTACTCTTCTTTTGAAGCTTTATGATAAAAACCACTTCGTTGCTCTCCTCACCTTCCAGAGGCTCCCTGGCAGCTCCGAAGACAGGTGTGCTTTGAAGTTGGAATCTCTGACCCTTCAGCCCTACCCCTTCCTATTTTAAGGGTAATCAAGGGGGGAGCATATCTGTCTTGTTCTTTGCTGACTAGCAACCCGAATGTCATATGCAAGATGAACCACTTTCTCATGTGAAATATTAGCATGAATCAAAGAGCATCACTGGACATTTGGGAGCAGGTCTGGTGACACTGATTTAGGCACTGGGTTGTTCACTACCAGGTCTGTGGTTCAAACCCACCAGTTGCTCAAAGGGCAAAGGTGTCTGTTCCCTTAGAAATATAGCCTCAGCATCCCCATGCACTCACGGAGAGCTAGAATTGACACGATGGCAGCGGATTAAGATTTTGTATATCACGGACCCCGTGAGGTTATCTGACATTTCTGCCCCACTTCCATCTTTCCCTACCCTGTATATTAGCTATACTCGGAAAAGCTTGTTGAAAACCTATTACATTCCAAACATAGTGAAATGCGTTAAAGATACGAAGGTGCTCCCAGGAAGCTCATGATCGACAAGGGTAAAGTAAATTAACTTGTGTCAAAGGTTCAGATTTGTCACTGCAGTGTTTAAATTCAGGATTAAAAATTGTAAATTCCCCTCCTCCCCCTGTTTTAGTAGACCCTGCCAACCAAAGGTTTACTACAGAAACACAAAATTGATGTTATTCCATTAAATTCTGAATTTAGGCATGTTGGTAATCGCGGGCCATTGAGTCGACTCTGACTCATAGCAAGCATCTGTTCAACCAAAGGATCTGCTGCCCCTTCGTGTGCCATCCTCCCCGTTGTTAGGCTTGAGCACCATTGTAGCCCTTGTGCCAGGGTCTGCCTTGTTGAGGGTCTTCCTCTTTTTGACTGACCCCAGCTTTCATACGTACCAACCATCTCTTCCAGCGACTTGGCTCTCCTAACATCAGAGCATGGGAGACGAAGCCTCGCCACAATCTCTCTTAAGGAGCGTTGAGCTTGCACGTCTTCCAGGACAGACTGGCTGATTCTAGCAGTCCTTGGCACTTTGAACATTCTCCGCCATCTTCACCTTTCAAATGCGTCTCACCTCTGGCCTTTCTTGTTTATTGTCCAGCTTGAATAAGAAGGGATGCGTATAATGGGGTTGAAAATACTCTGGTTTGGGTCAACTTTTCTTTAGTCTTCAAAATAATATCTTTGCCCTTTAACCCTTAAAGAGGTCTTATGGGGCAGATTTGCCCAACGCAAGACAGCATTTGATTTTTTTTAAGACTTTAAGATTTTTTTGTGTGGGCATCACTGCCCCCTGGTGGGAGTAGGAGGCCCACCCTTGCTCCTGGAGAGCTGTTGCTGGATTTGAACTGCTAACCCTGTGGGCCGCAGTCCCGAACTCAACCACTACACCACCGGGGCTCCGTCCAACATTTGAGCCTTAACTGCTGCTTCTGTGAGCACAGCTTGTGGATTCAAGTAAAATGAGATCCTTGACAATTCCAGCCTTGTCTCTGTCATTGATGTAGGAGTGTTCTTCACATTGAGTTGCAGTCCCTACTGAAGTGTCTGATTGTCATCAGCAGATGTCTGGGGTCCTCTTTGCTTTCATCAAGCAAGGTCGTGTCCTCTGCATATGGCAGGTTTCAGTGAGCTCCCCAGTAATTCTGATGCCTGGTTCTTATAATCCAGCTTCTCAAGCTCCTTGCTCATCATACAGATTGAATAGCCATAGTGAAAGACACTCACACACATCTTTCCCAGCTTAAATCATTCATCATTCTCTGGTCTAACTAGTAGCTCTTGGTTCAGACGTAGATTCAACATGAGCACAAGAAATGCCCCGGGACTTTTGATCATCCACACAGACTAAAGGCCTTTACATCACCGGTAAAATAGAGGTAAACATCGCTCTTGTTTCCAGATAGGGAGATTCTTTTAAATTATGTAAAATGAAAACTCGAAACCAAAAACATGTTTTCAAAATACACAGTCCTGAGTATTTGATTGAAAAAGAGGTGGGGAAAAAAAGCAGTTATTGGAAGGTCAGTTGAGATGTCTGCAGGACCTTCATTTTAAAAGGGATAAAGATGATAACTTGCTTTAATTTGGAAATCAAAATACTCTGTTAAAACCATTACAATAGCACATTGAAATGGGAATAATATTTAAGTGGGGAAATTCCATTTTTAATAAAGTTGATGTTTAGGTAAATAATGCTTTAGAGCAGTGGTTCTCAACCTTCCTAATGCTGCAACCCTTTAATATAGTTCTCATGGTGGTGACCCCTCCCCCAACCCTAAAGTTTTTTTTGTTGCTACTTCATAACTATAATTTTGCTACTCTTGTGAATTGGGCAGCCCCTGTGAAAGGGTCGCTGGAACCACAGGTTGAGAACCACTGCTTTAGAGCGTGGCGAAACTTCTGTGATCGTGATCATAATTGCAATTAGCTCTAAAATTCTGAAAGGGTTTGTGGTGAAGCTGGTACCCAGTGAGACCAGAGTGGAGTGTCTTGTCCAAGGTGACCCAGGTAAAGAGAGGCTCGGGCAGGCGAAGGGAGGCTCATGAGTGTCTCGTGCCATACTTTCTGGTGTTGCTCCTACTCAGGAGGGCCAGAAGGAGAAAGCCATCCATGCCGAGGAGAAACCCGCCGCCCCTGAGTCAGTGAAGACCGATGGCAAACCGAGAAGACCGCCAAGCTGCTCCAGAGGGTTTCCGAGGCTGCAGATCTGAAAGGGACACACAGCCTCCACCTGCTTCAGTGGAGGCCATTGGGTTTGTGCTGCCCACCGGGCCCAACTCATTAGCCACTCCACCAGCAGCCTTCCAGACTCTCGATTCCCCGTCATTAGGCTCACTGCCACGGAGTCAATGCTGAATCTTAGCCACACTGCAGGATGAGGGGCAGAGAGGGTGTCCGGGACTGTAACTGTAGGAGTTAAACGAAAGCCTCATCTTTCTCCCTGAGAGCAGTTGGTAGTTTCAAACGATTAGGACCCAGTCCTAGCCAGTGTCGAGCTTTTCCTCTTCGTGAGCTTTAGCTTCATTCCCCCCTCCCAGGGCTTTTACTGCAGAAATGTATTTCCTAACAGTTTGGAGCATAGCTGATAACGGCAAATGACCACTTCCAAGGTCAGAGGACTATAAATCAGTTGTTGCACATCATTAAGATGACGGATGCAGCCCCAGTCCTCTTTGGGGGATTGTTGCCACTCTTTAACCTTTGATTAAAATGATTTTTTAAAAATGACTAGGATGTAATGACATTAACTACTGAGATAGGATGGAAATGGCTTTTAAAAATAATTAGTACTGGCTTTTAGAATTCTAATTTCCATATTGCTTTCATTAATCTTTTCACTTATCCCTATTTCCCATTGCATTTTAGATACACATTTCAGGTACAATGGGCAGGTAAAATAACTTCCATCAAAGAGAAATGTCTCGCGCTATTCCCAAGTGCTTGTGTCCATTGTTTTCCCAAGTAAGCAGTCAACACAGAATCAGGTGCTGCTTGTGATCCAGCAGGTTCAGCCTTCTGCAGAGAACTGCATTTCTACTGGAGATACACTGAATCCAAACCTACATTTTAAGATTCCCCAGGAGATGTACCTGGGTGGGTAAGCATCACCTGAGCATTTTGTTAAATGGCAAATTCTGAGCAGGGGTTCAATCTGGAATGTTTGCTCTGGTCCAAAATCACTTTAGCTTTCTTTATATACTTGTGTGTAGACCAAGTATTTTCAGCGCATTTTTTATCTGTTTTGTGGTAACATTAGGTACCTTGGTATATATGGTAAGATGTGGTGTGTAGTCTTACTCTGATTTAATCAGGTCAGTCTGTAAAAGTGATGGAAAGTTTCCTTGGGTAAGATTCCTAGGGAGCAGGATTAGACCCGAAGAAGATTCTCCTTTGCTGACTTTGGCAATCGAGGGAACACTTGGGAAAGATTAGCAGTAGCCTCTGTGAGCTGGAGGTAAGTGGCCGCTACAAACACATGTGGGAAAATGGTGTGGGGCGATGTTTGATCACTGCTGCTTGCACAAGAGGGAGGAGAATTCACCTCCAAATCAGCTCGAGGGTTATTTCTATGAAACAGAGGTCAGGTATGCCTCTAGGCACCGATTTCCTTGACCCTATTCATCTCTCATACTTTGGACCTGTCAAATGAGTCCCTTGAAAAGGACCTCCTGGTGGGTCAAGTGAAGGGGCAGGAGAAAAAGGAAGGCCCTTAGTGAAATGTGTGGAAACAATGGCTGCAGCAATGGGCTCAAGTAAAGAAAGAGCTGTAAGGTTGATGCAGAACCAGGCAGTATTTCTCCGCTGGGTTCAATGATTAGCCCCATTTGGGAGAGGGTTGGTTTTCCTATGTTACTGAGGAAAGATTGGTACAACGTGTAATTTGAACTGACCTCTTTTGAGTTGTGAATGAGGTTAAACAAGTGGATAGAAAAGGGATGAGGTAAAATGGATGCCAAGGCCATGGTGGTCTACAAGGAATCCAGAAGTTGAACCTGAGACAAGGACTTTCCTACAGATCCAGGGGAAAGAGAAGGCCTTCTACAGCCACCATTCTCAATTCAGACTTGTAATTTCTTTAACTGAGAGAAGAAACTTCTGTTCGTTAAAGCCATCTAGTTGTGTTCTAGTAGCATTAGATAACTAAAAAGAGCTCCATGCCGAAGAGTCCATCTGACTCCTACTGACTATCTAGGACAGGGTCAGACTGCCCCTGTGGGATTCAGCGGCTGTCACTCTGGGCAGGAGGCTTTTCTACCACAGAGCGGTGGGGGCTTCCACTGCTGACCTTGTAGTTAGCCCAGCTGAGACACTTCTTAATCCTACCATCTGCTGCCTGGTGATTTCCTACCGATTCACGTGTGCTTGGCACATTGTCATACTGAATTTTACCTAGTTTCTCTGTCATGTTGGGTTCTACGAAAGCTGTGTGGTAGTAGTTTTTTATATATTATATTCAGTACTTGTTGAGCCTGTAACTTAAGTCTTTTCCTTGGAGACAGTTTTACTTTCTTTTTTTTTTTTTTTTGATAATGGCTTTTCCTCCACATCTTCTGTCTTTTCTTTCTCGAGATCCTTGTAGCTGGGTACATAGTCCTTTAATTTACATTGTCTTTGTTTCATATTCTGAGAGGCTTCTTTTTTATCTTTCGGTCTTTTTCATTGATTTTTTACAATTTAAGCAAGAGTGTTTTTCATTGCTCAGTGATTTTTCTTGTTCTATTGCTTGTTAACAGTACATTCTCTGACAGTGCAGTGACTTCTCAACTTGAAGAGGGTAATTAGCATTTTCAAAGTTTGCCTCTGAACCCCTTGTTTCCTATGGCATCATATTTTTTTCTATTTAGTCTATGGTCACTCTCTGACTGGTCTTTATGAAGAAAAAAGTGTTCGTTTTTTTAGTGTTTTTGCCATCGAAGAGCACAGAGTTGTATGTGTGTGTACTAGTCGGCTGGCTGGTGTTTTAGTGGACCGTGTATGTGAGATCCATGTTGGGACTGGCCAGCCAGCTCTGACTGCATGCGATGTTATGAACGACAAAATACCACCATCACCACAATTGTCATATGCTAGCCCATTGTTGCAGCCTCCATACCAATCCATCTCGCCAAGGGCCTTCCATCAGTGAGGATCCTCTGCTTTACCAAGCATGGTGCCATTTTCCAGAGACCGGCCTCTCCTGGGAACATATGTAAAATCCATGAGATGAAATCTTGCTATCCTTCTTTAAAGGAGTCATGCTGACTGCACTTCCTTGAAGACAGATTAGTTTGTTCTGGAAGTCTGAAGTACCTTTGATATTTTTTGTCACCACCGTAATTCAAATGTATCAACCTCAGTTGACTGTCTTCCCTTTAAAACACTGGGCAGCTGTCAGACTACAGAATCCTGAAATATGGAAAATGAAGACGATATCTCCATGGAATACCAATTAGCCCCACAAGAGAAGTTTGAAGTTTCTCATGATCATTTTTCCTGTAGAGAGACTTCCAATTTTCTGGGCCCTTTTCTCGTCTACTTCCATATCCAAAGATGAAAGCATAGATAACTTTCCAGAAATACCTAGATGAGTATTACAATAATTGGGGATATACACTGTCCATCAGAACTGCAGTGAACAAAAGGAGGACCTCAGCTAGACCACTGTCTTTCCAGGTCTCACAAGTTTCCTGCCTTGGACAAAGGGCAGTCTTTCCACTTTGTGATCACACTTTATCTGCAGGAAATATTTGCGCTTTCGTCTTGGACAGGCCTCTGCCTGACACAGGCTACCTGTTTCATAGTATCTTTCAATAGTAATCTGAACCATTCAGACATTCTGATAGAGAAATTTAGCTTCTACTCCTGCACATAAGTCATTTTCCCCTCTATGAATTTGTATCATCTAAACCTGTGGCTTCCATAGGTATTATTTTAGCCCCCCAGAGTGTACGTCCATAATTCAGGACAGTTCTTTTCATCCATGTGGTATTGATTGGGGTAACTCAGTTTTCATCTGATGATTGGCAAAGTCTAGCGAGTTGAAGCTAGCTTGATTTGAATGAGTGGCACCAGGATGACTGCCAGGAAGCCAAGGATGGCTGCAAGACTAGGCTCAGCTAGGTTGCTCTCTCCCCATATAACCTCAGGATTTCCCCCACGTGATATTTTTTCTCAGCGGATCCCTTGTATGGTGCCTCAGGACTCAAGGATATGAAGAAAAAACTGTTAAGTCTCCTTAAAGATGAGGTCTAGAGCTGTCATGGTGTCCTCTCCACTGTACTCTGCTGACCACAGCAGTCCAGGTTAATGAGAAGGGTCAGTGTTCCAGTCCAGGATCTGCAGGCTTTTCAAGAACGTGTCACCTTTTGTATTTTGCCAGTGACCTTACTCTAGTAGCCTTCCTCACTTGACTTTAGGTTCATTTGAGATGTTCTTTGAACATGTCGGGTATGTGTGGGATCCAGTCCCGCATCCGGATGGGTTCAAAGAGGCCGTTGTGTGACTGAGGGGTAAATTAATGAGACACAAGAAAAGGCATTCAAGAGCTCACCTCTTCCGATGGAGACCGGAACCAGAATGAGGGAGCCATGGATTCTCTCACAGCCTTATATACTCTTTGGCATGCAAACCATGGTACACTCATAGGGATAGGAAGGGGTTGTACTGGAGACATACACGTAACGTGAGGAGGTTGAGCTAGGGCTATACATGCAACAGGAAGGGGAGGCACTAGAGTCACGCATGTGACAGGAAGGTACGTATGTAGCAAGATGGGTGAGTTAAAATGACAGCCTAACTTTAGTTGTCTCAGAGTTGGCTTGACTTTGACTCTGAGCTTCTCTTCAGGAGAACTATCTATGATCCTTATCAGAAGCACATAGGTCCTAACGGACAATCAGATCTGATTGCTTTGAGGACAGACAGCCTTCAGGCAGATAGACATCCAAGCAGGTAGCTTGCAAACACCACTTTAAAATTGCCATTATTATGGGGGAACATCGAGGGGAATAATCTTGACTTAAGGAGAATGTGACTGGAACACATCTCCAACTTATGAATCCAAAGCTGCCCCCCCCCCGCCCGCCTCCCAGACTCCCTAGCATATCAGCATCCAGTTTGTCCACATACACTCTCTAATCGGTTCTCTCTTCCCATATACACATGCCCCACAGGCATGTCCCTACCTTGGCATTTTCCACTTGGTGTCTCCTCTGCTTTACTTGTTCTTCTCCCTGATAGTCACCCACTCTTTGTTTCATGTTCCTTCTCAACTATTTCTCCACTGTCATATTCATTCTCTTTGTCACCACATGCGTTCTCTACTCCTTTTGTTTTATTATTTTTGTACTATTTGTTAATATCTAACATATATTTTCTTCTAAAAAATATATCTTTATGAAGTAAGTTTTGTGCCGATGAGGACATTTTTAATGTTCCATTCACTGCTGTATCTACAGCCTCAGCCCCTAGGACATGCATCTGTCACAAAAGATGTCCTCAAATATTTTTGATAAATAGGAGTATTCCACTAGCCTGTTAGGACTTGCTTCCTTCTTGGCTCATAAGTAGATTTATTTCACAAGTAAGCAATGTCTACTTTGTTCTTCAATAGCGAATAGCATGTAATTACAGATTTCCCACAAACACACATCTGGTCCTAGGGAAGAAAGGATTATTTATGTGCCAAAGATGAGAGGGCTTCTGAACCGTCATAGAAAAGTGGCATTAACCAATAATTGAGCTTTTCCCATGAACATTTTTAAGCCCTCTTTTTGAAATGTTTTCTGATTCTTCAGTAGTATGACAATTGTTATTCTTTTGCCGAATAGTGGTAGATTTTTGTGACAGATTTATTGAATCAAATAAACCCATGTTTCCTCAATTTATTCCCTAATTACAAAGCATATACAATTACTGTAAGTCCATCCACCCATCCTAACTCACGGAGCTACTGGCCATGAAGAAGAGAGGCCTAACATGTTGACTTGTGTGGGTGAGGGCATTGCTATTTTGAAGCTTTTATTATGGTCATTTCCAAGCATTGAATAAAAAGGAGGAGGCAAGTAAGAAGCAGGGTGAAATCATGAGAGTAAAATAAGTCTGTTTCTGACATCCCAATTAGCCCCTGTTAATTTATTTCCAGAAAAGGAAATGGTGCAACAGGAGACTGGATGTCCCTTGTTGACAGGAAAGCATTTCTCTTTAGAAGGTTAGTTTGGTTGTGTGTTTCATGGTGGGGAATAGTCAACCGAGATCCCACCTGTCATATCTGAAGATTCACTTATTTATACCATTGTTGGTTGCACAGTATATTTTACTCTTCAACTCTGGAAGTCGCTTGACTTTGGATGCTTTCATTGTTCTTGCAGCTGCTCCTTGTTGAATTGTTCCTCCCACTTCAGAGAGTTAAAGCAAGAGATGAGAGGTGATGTGCCTTAGAACCTCTAGTTAATACACAAGCTCTAATTGCTAACGTATAATGGAAAAATCCCTCTTATGTTTTTTAAATAGCCTGTTAGGAAGCTCCAATAAAATATGAAGTGTTGTATAAATTAAAAATATTGGAAATATGTGAGATTTTATAAGAAATGAGACTTTAGCAAGAGAAAAGAACCAGATAGATGCACGAACTATGGGAGTGAAGAATGAGAGCATAAATTATTAGTCACTACCCAAACATTAGCATCTCTGGGGTTATTTGGTGTGTCATGCCAATAATTAAGTTCTCTTAATCATTTGGGAAAATTTGGAAAAAGAGTCTAGCCGTCTGAAGCCACCACCTCCTGGGGGACATCCAGACTGAGCTCACTGCCATGGAGTCAGGGCTGCTGCACAGTGACGCTCGCGTGGATTTCTGAGACTGGTGAGGGGAGTAGAAAACCCAGTCTTTCTCCTGAGGAGCTGCTGGCGGCTTTGAAGTGCCGACCGTGTGGATCGCAGCTCAACCAGTCGTCACCGCACCAGGGCACTTTCCTTGGGGAGAGTGCGGCTTGAGGCTTTTCACTCCCATAAGGATTTAGAGTCTCAGAAACTTACAGGGGTGGTGCTGCCCTGTCCTATACGGTCAACAAGAGTCAGAATAACTCAGTGGGAGGGAGTGTTGTTTTGTTTTGTTTTGAGCAGGGACGTTTGTGTATAACACGGTGTACACATGCAGGCCTCAATATGTGCGTGTATGCTTGTTTCTTATGCGTCCAGGTGTGTGCATGTGTATATTATGTATTTTCCTGTTTTAACAAATGATTGGGGTAGCTAGTGATACGAGTTTGTTGAGCCACAGAGGATGGTGGTATTTTCCCTCTCAAACTGGAGAAAGAAGCAGTGGCAATGATGTATAATGTACATCGCAAACATCAAAGTGGTAGACTTAGCTTTATTCTTAATAGCTTTGACACTTAGGGAAACGTCTTACTTATAAAATGAAGAGATTGGAGATTGGACTCAACCACATCGTGCTTAATATTCATTATAGTTATAAACTCTCTGCTCCAAAATGTTAACCTGCTTTCAATGTATGCTTGCATTTGTATTCTGAATGCCCATCGTATTCAGGAATGCTCACTGCATGTTTCCTCTGTGCCAGGTACCTGAGTGTTTCCTAGCTATTCATTTAAGACTATCTAGCTGATTCTGTTGTCAGCTGCAGTGGGTCCAGGAAGCCTGTCACTGTCTTAGCTAGAAACTGGGGTCAGTTTAAGCTGAGAAATTCTAAATTTATTCCTGCAAGCGTGTGCAAAAGGAAAACAGTCACGCTCGTCCTCTGAGCTGTTGCAGAGTTCAGTCACAACTGTGCAAGGAAATATACCTCCAGCTATGCGACAAGAAACAGGCTCTTTTATAATGATTAAAGAAAGAAATTAACAAGTTTTTAAACACTTCCAGGATGCAGCTGATGTTTTGTGAAGATCATTAGGAAATTTCCTATACTGACATTTCTCCAGGGGCCATTCGCCTGCCCTCTGCTGAAGCTTCACGTGTCCGTGTTCACTCCTTCCTGAACCAGAACATCTCTGCTGACGAAGTTTCAAGGAAAATTTTCCTTCAATAGCACAGACTGTTACATTTTGGAATTAAAAAAAAATCCATCTTAAATTACCTTATCTACTCGAATATAAGCCAACCCGAATATTAGCAAGGGCACCTAATTTTACCCCAAAGACTGCCTTAAAAAATGTGCTGAAAAACTTGGCTTATGCACGAGTATATACAGTGTATTTTATTCCTCATATTTTGCCTACCAGCAGGCTAGCTCTTTCCCCCTGTCAGTTCTAAGTAGAGAGACAGCGATTTTAACTTCAGATTTTAACCTGAAATTCAGGGACTACACTGATAAGCACAATATTGCACTCCTTCTTGTCATCCCGTGAGGCAGACACCCCCCAGGAGAAGCACTGCAGAGAACTTCTGAGAGAGCCAGGAAGCATCAGAGGCAAATGGGAGTTCCTGGTCCCTGGGTTTGTGTTTTTTCATCCTCTCTATATAGATAATCCTCTCGGTGCGCTCAGATAAAAGCTGTTGCTTTTTAACCCAAGACTTAGATTAGGATTGTAAATAGTTAACTTCCTTAAGAGACTTATTAAGAATCACACAAATCCCAATACTTCTAACGCTTTAGCTTTGTTTTCTAACGTATTTTAAAATGCCATTTCCCTAACTGGAGACATTTTTGTCGATTTACTCAACTCCTGTACTCAAATCTTTAGGAGATAGCTAGAAGCCTATTTTATCTATAGTGAACCTTCATTGACTTTGAATTACTTCTTGCACGCTTTACTTTGACCTTCAGGGTAGCTCTATGCTTACCAGCTCTGAATAGATTAGTCAACCTTAAGGTTGGTGAAATATAAATTCTTCAGTGACATGAATGATTATGACCAAAATCACCATAAGAGTTTATTAGAATAAAAAGTAATGGAAACACACATATACCATAGCCATAGAATCTTTTTCACATTGATCCCTCTGTTATGTTCTCAGCAATTTGAATCAAACCAACTATTTGGGTAACTTGTGCATATGAATTTTCTAGCAAAATGTAGACAGTGTTGGGTCTGGGATTTGATTTTACTCTTCTTACACGTTACTGAGTTAGCCTCTGTCAGTGTTTCCTGAATGCTGGCAGAAGATGCAGAGTCCCTGGATCAGAAACAAAGGAGTTTATTACTCACAGTACCGCAAGCAACGTGAACACGAGCCTATTTGCACGAGGTTCCCTCTCCCCCGGGCCCACCGGCTGATGCGCTGAGGGCCACATGGATGCCAGGTATCCAGGCAGCTCACACTGAGCCTTTTTACCAAGTAGTAAGCAAGCCTGCTCTTTGTCCACAGGGAGCTGTTACCTCAACTCTCAAGGTTAGCAGCTGTATAAACAGCACTGTGCGATGGCCTGGGAAAAAGAGTAATTGGGGCCTTGAAGTCTTGGCGCACCCAGGGAGAAATATAGGAGCACAAGAAGCCCGGCGAGGATTGTGTCCCCTCCCTGACAGATGCTGTACTCTGCTGTACATAGAAAAGTCAGGTCTACAGTCGGGCTCTGGACCTGATTCCATAGGCCTTTCTGAGATGTCTCCAGCTTCTCTCAGGTAGGAAATGAGGTAGTTGGAGTCGACAATTTAGAAGAGAATCCACTCTTTCAACCAGTTACTAAATAGTCTGTACTTTTCTGGGCACTTTGTTTAAAATGAGACAGCCTGCATAACCCTAAAAAAAATGAGCCTGGGTGAATTTTCACATAACCAAGCAACAAAGACACAATGTGACTGACTGCGCTCGTGTTGAATAGATGCTTAGACGAATGGATGGATCATAGCTATTCAATTAGGGAGTTTTTGTGTCATGGTAAGAGAAATATATTTTAATTTCTCATGGTTCCAGTGGGGAAAAGGGAGCAGGGCTGTGGGGGCAAGGGCAGGGGGATCGGCCACAGCTGCCACCACCGTGGCCACCTGCCCTGTCTGTGCTCACGGCTTCCAAATGAGGCATGAGTTCCAGGAGTACCTGTAGATGAACTTGACACCTCACCCACTGCATCCTTCAATGACTGCTGGAAGGGAGCGGGTCCCAGCCTGAGAAGAATGTGTGACTCCAAGAGAATGAAATTAGAGGGCTGTGCCATGTCTCCTACTAAAGTGTGAAGCCACTCCAAGCCTGTGGTGGCATCCATGGGCAATTCTGTGATTTGCTTCGACTCTCTGGGAGCTACATAGACCGGGGAAGCTATCCTTGGAGACTCTGAGCCTCTCCCTACCTATAAAACAGAATACCCTGAGATGTTGCTACTTCTCACAGGGAACCACAAGTGTTCCAGCACCGAGAGAGTTTATGGATTCTATGATGACTTTAAAAGAAGATACAGCATTACACTCTGGAAACGTTCATGGACTACTTTCACTCTCTGCTGAGAGCCACCATGATGAATGAAAGACTGTTCTGTGGTCATGGATGTTTCTCACCAGATCTTCAATCTATGGAGCAGATTTGGTTAATTATGGGACCTATTGATGTACTGGACTGAGGTCTTGTTGGTGATCTTGGGTGATCTGCCCCCAGGAAAGATGCCTTAGACCATGGTGACGACAGAGCAGTGCCCTTCACGTTGAGTGCAGAAGTGGTTGCAAAATGTGCTCATACCCATGATGTGGATTTCAGGTATAGAACCCAGCCAGTGGTTGAAGATGGGTATGAATGTTTTGCCAAGAGGCAGTTGGTCTCTCTATTTTCTGACCCCAATTAGTGTGGAGAGTTTGACCATGCTGGTGTCATGATGAGTGTGGAGATGAGGAAGCCAAGTGCCACTGGACTGGTCACCAAGGGAAGTGACCAGATTTTAAATGGGACATCATTGACCAGGGTGGGGGGGGGCTTCTTGATTAAAAATTTGATTTATATGAAACAACAAAAATGTTCATAGAATGCAAAAATAGTATTGTAACATATTCATTTGATTTTAAAATGTTAGAGGATACTTGGTCACCTTAGTTTGAACACAAAGCAAGCCAAGAAATTGATGTCCTTTTGACATTACCTAGTTGGGACATGTCACATAGAACATATAACTTTCTTTTTTTAAAACTTTACTGTGCACTGGCCAGCTTGGTCAAATAGATCTGTTGTGTTGGTGGGCCCTCCCTCCATTTTTGATTTACTGAATATAATTTACTGGTTGTAACAATGAATGAAAGACTCTTTCCACTCCCAAGAGAAACATGTGTTTGGTTTCTGAATTCTCCATTCTTTTTGCAAACAATGTGAGTGATGGCCCTAAAGCTATTTGCCCTATCTGAAGGGTTGCAAACTTTTTTATTGCTACAATATATTAGGAGTAACCTCAACCTCACCAGCACCACTGGTAGGATATATATTAAAGCACAGGTTTTCCTTTTAACATACTCAAAATGACAATTAAAGCCATTATTTTGAAAGGGAAATATAATTTAGAAAAGGCAAACACATTTGTAAATGCATGACTTGAGAAAATTGTCTTATTTTCTTTATATTTATTGGCAACACTAAGAAATGGTTGGGTAAGGCATCAGCATCTTAGAAAAATTACTAGGGACTATCATTAGGGGATGTCTGACATAGCCTAGAGATCTGTTAGATTTGCTGCATTATTTGAGACTATCTTTTTAAGAACAAGGGAACAAAAGACCATTGTTACCTTGTTAAAAATATTTTATAGATGTCATTTTAAATATTGGAATGATTTCTGTGAATATATAAATTTGCTAAATAGTACTATCTTTAGATCAGCTTATCTTGTTGAAAACATCTTAAATATATATTTAGCATCTCTCTCTTATCCCTTTAAAAAGCTTTTACTCTAGTTAAAGAATTAGTAAAAATATAAAAGATAGTTGAGAGGGATGAAAGTGTTAAATGACTTCAAACCACACAGAGTGACAAAATTGCCAAATGTGGGTCTGGAAAAAGCTTCATTGATTGATAAATTTTGGATATTACATGAATACACTGTTTAGGGCGAATCTGAATGCAGAACGATGTAGTTCCAAATGTTCTGACATTCATTCCATTACCATCATCTGGAAGCAGAGACTACTGGGGCCTGGTAGTCTGATATATCATAAGTTTTGAAGTATTTAGCACATAAAAAAGCATAATGCATGTAATCCTCAGGTACTAAGAACTTTCTGGAATGATTATACATGGTTTCATTTATTCATTTCCTTCAGCACACGTTTATTATTTACCTACCTTGTGAAAGCTTGTCTGCCAAGACCCTAGAGAAGAGACCTATTATCTTTAAAGGAAGTCAGTCTAAGATGAGAGACAAAGACTTCTGATGAAGCCAAAAGACCAGGTACTGGACACAGGGAATGTTAAATGGCAATTTTGCCTCATGGACCAGGGCTTTTTTAAGGGCCAATGTTGCCATTTTCCTACTTTTTGATCGATGTGATTTGTTTGTTTCTTCTTTGCTGATGTCTTTGATAGGTTGATTTAAGGTACACATTTTATCTTTCCTTTAAATATAATAGAAATTTTACTTTGGCCCTATTATCAGGAGAGATCATCAGTCCCTGTAAAAGGATGATAAAGTTAAGAGTGTGACGGGCTGAGCCCTGGTGGCCTAAGTGGTTAAGTGCGGTTCAAATCCAGCGGTGGCTCTCAGGAGCAGCACTGGGTAGTGCCCACGACCACCAGAGGCAGTGATGCGCCCCCCCCCCCACCTAAAAAAATAAAAGAGTATGAGAAGAAGAGGAGAACCCTAAACAGCTGGGCTGCCACAGTGGCTGCACTGATAGTTTGAACATGACCATTGTGAGCCTGGCAGCGCTCCAGGCAGTACTGGGCCGAGGTGTGCAGAGTGTCCCTGCGAGCTGGAACCGAACCATAGCAACGGCGGCATAGGCGCTTACAGTGTGTTTACCTAAAAAGAGAGGCTCCACTGGCTCTGGTCTTAATCAGCTCCTATGCACAGGTCATACAATAGAGTGTGACTTGGGTCCCTAACTGCAAGGTCAGCAATTTTAACCTATCCAGTAGCTCCTTGGTCACACAGGCTGCTGTGGGCTTTGTTGCTTCTGCGCTATATGGCCACTTGTTTACCTTCAATACCTAAGACCCCAGATGCTTTATCTTTTAATAGCCGGGCACCATACGTTGTCTTCACCCAAAATACCAAGAAGCGCCAGATGAAGTGACAAAAGAAAATAGAATGATGACGGGCTGAGCCCTGGTGGCGTAGTGGTTGTGTGCAGGACTGCAGCCCACTGGCTTGGTGGTTCATATCCAGCAGCAGCTTTCTAGGAGCAAGGCTGGGCCTCTCACTCCCACCAGAGGGTGGTGATGCAAAAAAACAAAAACAAAACCAAACAAACCCCACAAGAAAATAGAACGATGACAACAACAAAAAAAACCATTGTCCAGGAAAATATATTTAAGTTAGAAAATAGAGATATCAGGCTTCAAGAACTCAATAGCACAACTTTGCATGCTCACTTTCCTGATATGATCCCTGAGGACAAATGTGTGCATAAGCAAATGTGGTGAAGAAAGCTGATGGTGCCCGGCTACCAAAAGATATAGTGTCTGGGGACTTAAAGGCTTGAGTAAACAAGCGGCCATTCAGCTCAGAAGCAATAAAGCCCACACGGAAGAAGCACACCAGCCTGTGTGATCATGAGGTGGTGAAGGGATCCGGTGTCAGGCATCAATGAGCTAAAATTATATTATTATTAATGAGGGG